>BLKR01001667.1:0-262271 GCA_011170035.1 Teleogryllus occipitalis | reverse complement strand
TTATTATTATTATTATTATTATTATTATTATTATTATTATTATTATTATTATTATTATTGTTGTTGTTGTCTCGTATATTATTTCAAAAGTATAGATACCTTTTGCGGCTCTCACACGCAACCAATATTTATAAACCAGGTCTCTAAAGAAAGATAGTTTCACAGAGACGTGACGAATTGCATTTTGACTTTAAAAATATGAAGAATTTGTTTAAGAAAACGCATATAAATTTTCATGTCAAATGCAAACTGCAACACCCGGCAGCATTTTTAAAATCTATATAATGAAATAATTCCTACACACAGCGCTCTAGAGCTTTAAAAAACTAGAATTTTGAGGCCAAAAGCCTCAAATAATCGTTCCTCACATTGTACGAGTAATTTACAGAATGATATATTATTATACATTATTTTACATGTTGGATAGTCTGGAGCTTCTCGGTATTACCAATACCACCTAAATCACAGACCATGGCGCTAGAGACTGCCTTTGTTTGTGACGACACGCTTAGAAGGCTTAAATTCCTCCATCATTTGCTTATGTACACAGGATGCTTTCTGTGTACACCGTGGTTTGCGCTGACTGACGAGGTTTATTTGCATAATCATTAATTCAAGATTCGCTCTCGTAGCAACAACTAGAAGTATTATTAGTAGCTAGATACTCATGAATATATATTTTTTATGCGTGTAGTGCGTGTGTTCATTTAGCGTTTTGATGAGGTCTACTACATATGCTGCGTGCTTAATTAAAGGGAACTACGAAGGAAACGGACCACTTGTTCTTGTATTTCAATTTCACCAATAAATACTCTTAGGAAAAATTGGATATCTGCTATTCTTCGATAGGATTTAGTTCCCACGCAAATCACGATTGTAAGTAGTGACATTCTTGTTTCTGTGTTCTGTGCAGAACATTATCAAAATTATCTCAAAACCGGCTCAAAATTTTTTCATTGAATTTCTTGTAATAGTAGAGTGAAATACAGTTATAACGATGGCATAGATGCGATTTTCAAGGTTATCTCTGAATTTTCGAAAATTGCAAAAGTTTGATTTTTTTCAGCGTCTTCCTACAACTATAAAATTCAAGATAGAATTCCTTCACATTCCTTCACATGAAATTTTTAGTCCATAAATAGTTCTTTTATTAAGCTCATGTACACATTTTTGAAAATTTTAGTAGTTTTCGTGCAATAGAGCGTGAAATACTTGCAATTTTAAAAAATAAAAAAAAAGATTTTTTCAAAAATGGCTCCAATTTTTTTCTTTAAAGTTTTGGTAAGGCTAGTGCTAAATGTACCCCATATGATGACATAAATGCTACATTGCTATATTCTTTCGTTTTTTTCAAAAAATGCAAAAATTTAATTTTGTTGACTTGTCTCTCGCGTCAATAATATTTACATTAGAGGTGATTGCTTCACATTATTGTACTTGTGAGTACATGTTCTTAAAGTAATTTCAAATAAAGTTTATCGAAAACTCATTTTTCTGTGAAAATGAGAGAAAATTCCGTATTTTCAGAAACGCTCAAACGCTATTTTTTCAAAAACGGTTCCAAATTTTTTCTTCGAAATTTTTCAACGGATAGTCCTAATTGCGCTATTTAATATGGCGTAAAAGTAATTTTGGTGCTTTTTTTTTCAAAAATTACACAAATGAAATATTTTTTAAATATCTTTCACGCCATTAATTTGCACATTTCAAGCAATTTGTATACTCTATTCCATTTATGAGTGGAAGAGCTTCAAATGGTTTTAAATGTAGTTTTTCGAAAAGTCAAATATTTTCTGTGAAAATGAGCTTCAAATTTTTTAATAAAAATTGCTATTTAGAA
Organism: Teleogryllus occipitalis; assembly: GCA_011170035.1. Taxonomy (NCBI): domain Eukaryota; kingdom Metazoa; phylum Arthropoda; class Insecta; order Orthoptera; family Gryllidae; genus Teleogryllus; species Teleogryllus occipitalis. The sequence continues at coordinate 260,431 of BLKR01001667.1, read as the reverse complement.
CGAGGTTTTAACTTTCTTCCATATTCTTATAGTAATGTTTCGATTCTACTGTTAGGAAACCGAAAAGTTAAGAAAATGTTTGTAGCAGATGCAGCACTGGGAGGTGCCGTGCTGCGAGTGCGACTACATACGGGGATCAGAACGGGTTTCAGGGGATTGTTTGCCTTTAGGGGAATGATAAACAATATGCAATGAGAATAAATAAATTTAATTGCATAACAACTTCGTAAATACAACTGGTTTTGATCATTAGCCGGACGACCTTTGAAAGTTTATAGTTTTACTGACTGCTCTTCTTTCTTGTAGTTTACTTGGGTTCAGCTTACTTACAGTTTTGTAGCAAGGCACCAACCCAAATCACTCGGCTGAGTGTGTCGTTGTCCGGGCTGAGGTTGGCTCCAGGCACTTCGGTGGTGTGAACTGGCATGGGCGCGGATTCAGATGACCGGAGCTGGTGGTAGTTTGCCGTGAATTCGGCCAGGTGGTGGCTGCGGTCCGTGAGTGGCACGAATTTGAGGCAGGCTTGAATTGGCCGTGCTAATCGCCTTGATAGGCGAAGCAGGAACAGCCGACTCTGTTGAGTTTTGTTGGTCAGTCTGTTGTGAAGTTCTGAGCAGAGTAGTTTGAGAAGTTCTGTTGATTCTCTCTGTCGGTTGTCTGTCGGTTCTCTTTAGTCTGTTGTCTCGATTGTCTCTCATGTGGGAGCGAAGTCGCAGTATTTATTTCATCTGAGGGTGATTGAGGCTGTGGAGGGGAGAGTCACGTGGCTATGACTTGGTCCTATGGTAAGGCGGGAAAGTTTGACGTGCCCGCGATCGGCTCCCTATTGGTGTGCGCCTTCGAGCTCGGGGAGAGGAGTGTCACGTGACATTGGCGGTGATCGGAAGCGAAGGCGGTGTCACGTGAGGTGCCCGCGATGGCGGCCCGTTTGTGTTTGAGATTTTCCTTCCCACGGGAATTAAGTCATCTGGCTTGCAGGTGGCCAAGGAGCGGGGCGGCACGTTGGTAGTGCACCCTTTGTCGGCGAGATGCATTAACGGGATTGTATTTGCGAGGGAGGCCCGAAGCAATTCCCAGAAATATTTGTATACATTTCTGGGTGGCATGTCAGGTAGCGAGCGATGGAGGTGTGAAGGGCGCCGCGCGCCGGGGTGGCCCAGCCCTAGACTAATGAGGGCTTAATCCACAGCTGTGGCGGCGCCGAGAAGCGGCGGTCAATGTTCTCGGCAGGCGTGGGCCCTTGGGAACGGCGGATTACGCGGAAGACACAGGGCAAATGTTTTTATTGACCTTTTGTTAGATTTTCAATGTGCAGCAGCGTGCTGGCATGCACTGAGAGCGACTTTGAGAAGGTTGGTGAAAGTATTTTCAATGGTGGGTGGCCGCGCGGGAAGAAAGCTTTTAGGGGCTGCGCCTTGGTGGCAAATTTGATCGCGAGATTGAACAATGTTGAAAAAATGTACTTTGGGTGACGATAGATGGCAGCTGGCAAGAGTATGGGGCAATACCGTAAAGCAAGTCTGCCCCAAGGAAATTAGAGAACTACGAGTATACTACGAGAAAGTCTGTGCCATTCTGTAACACCACTAGGTTGTTTTAAAAAAACTGTTTTTCTTTTTTTTTACCCAAAACGCGTATATCCGTCTTCAATATTGTAGAAAAATGCCACCACTTCTAAACCCATGCCAAGTTCGGAAAAAGATTTCAACCAAAATCAGATCTGTGCCGTTTTTATAAACGAGTTTGCTCTATCTGAGAAAAAATGGAGAAATAATTTGGAGCCATTTTTGAGCCATTTTTGTTGTTGAGACTTCACGTAATGTATCCGAGAATCATACTTCACAGAATCATTTTTGTGCGAGTACCGATTTAGTGAGTTATATTAGTGATTGTGCTATCGACCTGGACTACTCTTCGGATTTTGGACTACCTGGCGCCCGGCTTCGTCCCTGGCTTCTCTTCATGGACTTCGGCCACCCGGCTTCATCCCTGGCTTCTCTTCACGGACTTCGGACACCCGGCTTCATCCCTGGCTTCTCCTCACGGACTTCGGACACCCGAATTCATCTCTGGCCTCTCTTCACGGACTTCGGACACCTGGCCCTCTTCGGATACTAAGACCCGGTACCAGCGGCGACCCGGACGTTGACAACGCCCCTGGGACTAGCGGACAACTGAACCGTGATCGACAACGGCACCTCTGGCCTGACTAGGCCAAGACTACCAGTGAACCTACAACCAGCTACGGGTGAGAGTTACGAACCTGACTGGTTTAAGACACTACACTTCTGATGAAGGACAAACGCCGCGCGGCTGCAGCAGCAGCCGGCAAAAATGGAACCATTGGACAAAAGTCACTTGCCGATAAGGCCAGCCATCACCAGGAAACAAACAATGCACGACGATTGGCGAAAGAATGATCTCACCAACACGAGGGATAAAAAAGGACAAAACTACTACATGATGTCCGCGGTATGTCAGACAGTGACATGGAAGTAGTGGACGAGTACCCCGCGGAGCCGCGAGGCAAAGGCAAGGGCAAACCCACGCCCAAGGCTGGACAACCAGGCAGCAAAGTTCTAGGAGAGGATGGCGAAACCTACGAATTCCCTACAAAATTCGCGCGCACTCCCCTTCCATCACTATCTCCAATTATTTCCATGAATAATTGCTTCTCAGTGCTTCAGGACCAAGGACAGACAACAGGACCAGGACCTTCCGGTACAACAAACAACCATGATGACAACACAGATGACGCACATGACACTAAAAACCCCATCAGACTGACTTCCGGATTAAAACCCCGAATCGGAGCCTACCACCTGGACCTCAACAATATCATAGACTGTAAGACCCTTGTGAAAGACCTAAATGAATGGACCAAAAACAGTATTGACGCACGTTGCAACAAGGCCCAATTGATTATACAACCAAAGACAATGACCGCCCACTATAAAGTGGGACAAAGGCTCGAGTTTATTAAACAGGGCAGCAACATACGGAAACTTTACTTCTTTGACCAGCCTACCTACTTCTATCACCGTGCAATAGCTACTTCTAGATAAAAGTTCGTTATCAAAGTATTACCCCCGAACTTAAATACTCAGGACTTACTAACTGACATACACGACACATACAGCTTTCCCATATACCATCTGTCAGAAATGCAGAAAATGGAACAAGACAAAACTATAAGACATCTAGGACTATACGTATGTAAGACGGACAAGGACCTGATACCGTCAATAAAGGAAACTATCAAATATGTGTCATACTATAGTATTAGGATTGACTCCTACAAAAATAATAACAGGATCCCCCGCTGCAACAGGTGCCAACAGTTTGGGTATACCAAGAATCATTGTTCCAGGAAATGGGTCTACGGCAAATGCGCAGAATCACACGACACCGTCTTTTGCACCAGCATCCTTATAAAGTGTGCCAACTGCTCGCAAAACCATAAAGCATCCTGGCCCAGCTGTGCAGCTTTCCAACCCAACAATTCCCGACTACAAGCAATCCAGACTAAGAGACAGAAATAGTAATCGCACCAACCAGCACCCACCAGACTTCTCCCATGAATCCTTCCCCGGATTCGACGGCAGAACCTTCGCGGACACTACTGCGAACAGAACGGACAACCAGGATTCTTCGACTACAACTGGCAACAGCACCAGCAACACCCTAAAAGACATCTTCGACTTCATCAAGAACAACAATATTACCAGAATCATCCAGATAATAAAAGACATTATCAATATTTTTAAAGGACCCGAGGACATACTCACGAAACTATTGACTGCTGCGACCAAAATATGTGAGCTGTTTTAAACAGGCAGAACAACAGACAACACTACTTAAGACTAGCATCCTGGAATGCACAAGGCAGACTACACGACAAAAAAGCTTCAATCAAACAGTTTCTTGACGACTACTCCATCGGGGCACTTCTTATTCAGGAAGCCTGGTTGAAACCTAACCAACCTTTCTCCATCCCCAAATTCCTCATATACAGAACAGACTGGCCAATAACCATGGGCGGAGGAACAGCCATCTTAATTCGGAATACGATCACACATACCATTCTCCCGACTCCCAGTACCTCTTTCGAAACTACCTCTATTCAAATAGGAACAAAATTAGGACCAATCAAAATCGTTTCAATGTATAACAGACCACACAGCAGACTGAAAGCAGCAGACTTGGACCAACTAACTGACAGACGCACACCCTCTATTATAGCGGCCGACTTGAACGCTAAACTGACGAATTGGGGTGCAAGTACGACAACCACCGGGACGAGACCTACACAACTACCTCCTAATCAGACCTACCTTAAACCTTCTCGCACCTCAGGAACCTACCCACATCATAAACGACGAACCAAACGACATCCTCGACCTTGTAATCCACTCCACATCCATCATCGTCACGAATCCCTACCCCCGGCACGAGTTAATATCCGATCATCTACCAATAATGTTCACGGTTCATATAACGCCTTAGTCTCTAGCCCCGCCCACTCACCCTTCTCGCACCATAGACTGGAAAAACTTCAAGCATCTCATATCGAAAAAGATAAAAACTTCTTCATCCCTCAGTACCTGCCAAGAAGTAGATAAAGCCATAGACCACTTCAACCATCAGATCAAATCCGCAAATCTACATTATATTCTTCGCCACATCACTTCCAAAACCTTCCGAATGAACTCCTAGACCTCATTAGACAAAAAAGACGAACACAAAGACGTTACTACCGAACTAGACAAAAAGAGGACAAGACCATTTACCAACAATTTAAACGTGCACTCCACGACAAACTGACTCAACACCGCGGAAATACTTGGGACAAGACTATACGGGACGCAAATTTAAAACACCCTGACCGACTATGGAAAATAATTAAAACCATGAAGGCAGCCCCACAACCTATCTCTCCCATAATGCTACCAGATAACATCCTCACATACGATCCCAAGGTCATTGCTGAAGCCTTCGCCCAATTCCACTCCATCAAATTTCCAGAAACCAACCCCCCACTCCCTTCTTCCGCTATCTTTCATTTCTTCAAAACCCCGCCACTTTCAACTGCTCAGCAACAGTTGTGGACTTTTACTGACAATGAAATACGAGACGAAATTCGACTTCTTGACCCGACAAAAGCTGCAGGCCCCGATGGAGTTCAGACGGTGGCACTAAAACATCTGACTCACAATGCGACTCACCATTTGACTGTCATTTAAACGCATGCATATGTCTATCTCACTACCCCTCCATCTGGAAACATGCCACCGTCATCATGATCCAAACACCAAACAAAGACCATAAACAACTTAGCAGCTACAGACCAATCAATCTCTTACCCACTTCCAGCAAACTATTTGAACGACTTTTACTCAGACGAATGACACCACTTCTGACTAACGTATTACGAAAAACACAGTTTGGTTTCAAAGACAATAGGTCAGCGGTACTACAGACTCTACGACTTACCCTAGACGTTTCAACATCCCTACAATATCCATGTGACGTCCTTGCCTTATTTACAGACTTTAGCAGTGCCTTTGACTCAGTCAACCACGAGATCCTCCTTCTCAAAATAAAACCATACATCCCAGAATTCCTCCAGTCTTTTTTGAGAAATTACCTCTGCCTGGGCTCCTTTCGTGTAAGACACCTTTCATGCTATTCCTCTTCCTATCCCATCCAAGCCGGCGTCCCTCAGGGCGCTGTGCTGTCTCCTACCCTATTCAACATTTTCATCAATGACATACCAGTACCTCACAATGTAAATAACTATCTATACGCAGAGGACCTGGCATATACTGTGACCAACCACACGACTAAAATGGCATTATGGAAGTTACGACAAGCCGCTAACCTTCTCACAGTCTGGGCCAGAGAAAACCAAATAACAATCAAAGCATCCAAATGTCAAGCGATCATATTTCAATGGAAAAGAGCAAATCCAGCAAAACCAAACTTTACATATACCATACGTACATCAAGCCAATAGCCACATATGGCGCAGAAACATGGGCCTCGACTTTCCAATCAAACTATAACTTGCTGACCAGACTGGAAAACAGAATAATCAGACTGACTTACAGACCCGCACCTGACGACTGCTACCTCGACATTAAAACGCAGCACGACATTAAACCTCTTGCGACAGAAACCTACGAAACTGCACGGAAACGACTGCTACAAGCAATCCTTCCTTCTCTGCCTTTGTCGAACCTCATCGTCATATCATAAACAGAACCATCCCTCACAACAGGAAGCGCCACCCGCTTGACATATTCACCCTACCTCTACCTTCTCCCACAATATAGCTACGTAGACCATACGACCAGGCACCTGGACAACCAGCACTTACATTCACGACTTTATAAAACTTCTGAAATGACATACCTCTCTACTAAACGACGTGAGTTCCCTAAAATCCAGAAATGCCCCCCTTTTTCCAACAATCTCCATACACCATATACAGTTTTACCAATACCTTAACAAAACAACCAATCGTGACGCAGTACCCTCAAACAAAATAACCCATCTAAAACCCCTTTAACGAAATAACCCATCGGACATGTTCCCAGCCCTAAAATTACACCTGCATTAAAATAACCTGTGATCCCCTCCTACACCTTAATTAAGAAACCTACCTCCTCCCACAATACCCTCCCTTTAACAAAATAACCTCTCTAAATCCTAGACCTAACAAATTAACCCGTCTTCTCATGTCTAAAACATCACCCATCCATTCACGCTTCCCATACGCCATTCTCTCCTATCACCAGTTCATCTGGGGGATGGAGAGATAAGAATGATTGTTTTTGCAATATGATAAAATCACACACATGCTGAGGAGTACAATCTCTGTACAGGCAGCACGACTAAACACACACATACGCAGGTAATATATCCCGAAACTCAGAATATCCGTTTCAAATTCAAGAGGGCGCAACATCAGTCCGATCGATCGGGAATATCAACTTTGGAGAAAATCTTTCCTACGATTTATTTGCGAGACGGGCGGACGCGTGGTCGTACGGACGGACAGACGTTTTGCCCTAAACAATTTTTTCCGTTTCACCCATAAAACGAGAATTCTGATTACACAACGTATTAGAGGACATTTTTTTACTACATATCGGAACATCAATTTTCCTCTTTTTCGTTACCAGGGTCCCACCAAACGAGCTTTTCCGTCGAAATGTCGCCGTTTTGCTGCAGCTTTGGAATTTCTCTGTACTACGTAAGCAGTATGCGAAAAAGTAAAAACACGTAGTATATTGTTTTCACATTTTATTCCGGTATTCTGGTATCCGATGTCATCATAGTTTAATTGTTATGAGATATCCACAACTTCTCCCAAGAGTAAAACTTCCTTTTGTATAGAAAGTTTGGAAGAGAAATTTGAAGCTGTTTCTGAAAATGAGATTTGAGCTCATATATTCACAGAATTTTTTGAGATGTCGAGAAATTCTGTATGAGATTATTTAAACCATTTGCTTTCACAAATCCATTAAATGAATTAGTGGTGGTGTAGAATGACAGATTTTCTCGTATAAATTCGTGGCCTATTTTCTTGAGACTTGGCTGGATTTTCGATTTTGTCCCGCCCTCATCCCATCTCCTATCGGTGCCTAGTGGAGTGAGAAGGCCGCATTAGTGTCATTAATTGAAATAATTCCTTTAACCCGGAGTAATTCACTTCACTGTAAAGGCAAATTAACGCTGAAAGAAACGGTGTTATTTCCTTTTCGATAGATCTTCGTCTGAAAGATATCAAAGCTTATTTAGGAATATGCGCCTATATCTATAAACAGGAAATAACTTTAAATTATGATTACAAATGATGTTTGATATACGCCCAGTGACGACGTATGATTACAAATGATATACGCCCAGTGGCTCAAATCTTACAATTGTGAGCAGGTGGTTAAATGTAAAAATAAATACAGTAAAAACACATGACACTTTTAAAAACCATCATAATAATTCGTCGACACTAAAAGTTATAATTATAATTATAAAATGAAGCTGTTTCTGAATAGTTGCCATCCTACCCATCAAATTTCCACTTTCATTAACGGGAGGAGTTCTACTGTGTAATCGAGCAAACATCTCAGCGATAAGGGAACAAGCTTTTTCTAAATTTTAATGCTTTTGGTGTAACACAGTTTATTTGTATTTTGTTCTGTTTGGAGTAAATGTTTCGTGATAACTTGTCCTTATGATATCATAAAGATATACTACTTAATCGAAAACTGTGACATTCTTCTGCTCTAATGTTCATTTGCGTGACAGGAATTAAAATATTAAAGTTGAACTCGTAACTTTCATTTTTGAAATTTTGAGCACAGGAAACGAGATTCAAGAGAGATCCAATTCAATTTTTGACCAGCCGGAATTCTTCTCTGAATATTTAACCAGTGGTACAACAGCATATACTTCCTCGCTTTATTCCTTACTGCCCCGCTAAATTACTTCATATACCTGTAAAAGAGTTTTCAACGAGCAAAAAATATTTTCACACTTCAAGGCTCGACCGCAGATTCCCCGAGTATACGAAATGTGAGCATTGCCTCTACGTTATTGAAACACAGTGGGTTCCGAACTCGGACTTGTAGTTTTGAAGAGTTAACTGTCTGCAAATTTTACAATTTCAAAATATGGAGAGTTCGGCGAAAATGATACTAGCACCATACTTTTTACCGCTCTTTTTTACATACAAGGCGAAAATTTAATGAAAAAAATTGAAACAGTTTTGAGATTTTTTAATTGTTATATTACAGACCCAATTACTCAAAATCTATCCTTTTTTTAAAAAATGTACATGACCTTTCTTAAAGAGCTAATTATTTACAACAGACATTTTCATTTTGCAATTTTCGAAAATAAGGGGAGTTCCCCGAATATGGCGCAAGCACCATATTTTTAATCCGCTATTAATACGTTTCAAGAGAAAATGTACAGAAAACTTAAATTTATAAAAATTAATTAAATCTTTTCAATTAAATTTAAATTTAAAAATGAGCAATGTTTTTTAGAAAAAAATTGCTTTAAAAAATTAAAATTGCCTATATTTGCATGAAAACTACTCATTTTTTCGAAAAACGAGGCCTTATTTCAATATGTCTTTAAAGAACAGATATCATTAAGGGAAGAATATCTCTTGTGAAGAACATGATATGGCAGTTGTACGAAGACGCAAAAAATTCACTTTTGCAATTATCATAAAATCAGGGATTTCAATGAGTATGAGACCTGCACCATTCTCTTAAGTGTCATTTATGCTGAGTACAAAGTGTAATAAATAAATTGCTATTTTCGAATGCAAATAAATACAAAAATTGCCCTTTCTGAGAAAATTTTGAAAATATGTTTGAGGCTTGATGTAAAGTACCCCCAAAAATCAAAATATTCGTTTGAAACTCCCAAAGCCTCAAGATCGCCCAGATCGATCGGAGGATATAAATTTCGGAGAAAATCTGTTTAGGCGCTCGTCTTGACCACATTCGTTCAATATTCAAAGGTTATATAACAATATGTTATAATATTATTCTTTAAATTTTGTTTTTCGTTATTTATGTTTTCTAATAAATAAAAAACAGATGAAATACGAAACGTAATAAAACAAAACCTATTTTTTTTAAATTAAACTATTAAATTACTGTTTTATTTATATTGAATAGTCGGGTGCAAATTATAAGATAAAAGGTTGACTTTTTGGGAAACTAGATAATTTACAGGGTTATAATTTATATTTAGCCCTTTTTATGATGTCTCAGAACATGAGATATCCAAAATAAACAAAGGAAAATAGTTTTTATTTTTCTATTTTCCCTTTTTTTGTTGATTGTAAGGGTCAATATCGGACACAAATGGCTGAATCAATTCTTGACACATCTTTATCATCTATAGAAAATCGCAAGGATAATTAATGTCGGCGTAATTCATCGTCGTAATATGGTTAAAAAAATAAAACATATGAAAGAAGTTAAAAAAACACTTTTTTAAAAAATTTGTGCAAAGTACTCCGGATAAATTGATTCAAATCCGGCGATAAACTTGTTTCAACAAAAAAAAGTTTTATCCCTGGGTCAGTTTTACATATCTTTATCCGCTACCCCCTTTTTGTTTCTTCTTTTCTCGAGTAGAACAAAGCACGCTTCTAAAAATAGCGCAGGCCTCATTTTCGTTGAACTCTCTTCAAAACTATACACCTTACTGATAAATACTTTTGTCTTAATGAAATCTATTTTTAAAGACTAGATCGTGAAATGATGTCAATGAAAATCTCTAATTTTTTCAACATTGAAAATGGAAATATTGAACTTTGTTTTTAAAGCGTCTGTAAGTTTGGATGTACCTGGGAGGCTGGAGGTGTTGGGGTAATCTGAATGGGGAACTAAATTTAAGAAGCTGAGTTCGAATGCCAAGGTGGAAAAAATGACAAGTTAGAACCGCTTTTGGGGTTTCAGGTAGTAATATAATATTACATAGCTGTTACAAATAATGCGAGAAACTATGTGCTTTTGTATCACTAAATTTTCTTAAAAGTTTTCCTCGAATAGAGAAAATGCACTGATAAATGTGGTAAAATTTCGCATTCCATTAAAACCTCTGAACTTTTGATATCTGCAAACTCGAATATCCTGCCCTTCTTTCGCTTAAGCGAAGTTTTTCACGAGATGGATGGAGCATGAGTAAAATACAATTTGTATAAATTTCTATATACCATGAGCTAAGGGAAAGTGACAGACTTGTATAATTTAAAAGAACCGTCGATAAAACACGCGTAAGTGTGCTACTGCTTGATAGGGCATTATTCCTCTGCCCTGTATCAAACTGATTTAAGACGGAAACAAAATATCTTAGATGATAGAATTAGAGAAAGCAGGCGCGTATGCAACCCGCAACACACGTTACGCTTCACCACACACTCATTCGTGTATAACGGAAATGGGACGACCTACGCCCTTAGAACCTTGTTATGTTTCTATGTTCGTAATAAAATTATACATTTTTTTATCATTCTACGAATACTACAATTTTGGTGAGTTCTTTCAATAGGTAACTTGGGTTGTCATAAAAGTTCGAAGTTGGCGTTATAAAGATATCTTTTGTATATTGAGGGTCCCACTCTTCTGGGTATTCTATCTATTCAGAATTCCTCGTTTTATGCGCAAGAATAGCTACCATCTTCACTATTTAAAAAAAATATATACAAAGTGCTAAATGTTCACAACGGTCCAGTTATTATTGTAATATTACGTTACCTTTACAAATAAAACAAAAATGTATGTAGTAGCTCAGTTTACTATAAACCTAAACGACTTATGTACTACACTAAATTTATTCATCAGTGACCTTTGAAGAAGACGTATGATGGCGCTGAGGAAATGAGCGGTATCTATAATGAAGTGCATACTGTAATTAAAACCAGGTCACCATTAACATACTCGTAATTGTAGAGCATTGTGGCGTTCGTTGTGTGAATTTGATTACAAAAGTAAGTTGGGATATTTATATCAATTCGAACAATGCAATGCATTGAGTTCATGAGGTTGGCGCTTTGTTTTTTTGTTGTTGTTTTTTTCAGTCACTTAAAACATAAGGAAGGATTGTTTCTGTAGTTGAATCATAAAGCAATAAAAGTAAAATAAAAACACTTTCCTCTTTAAGACGATTGAGTTCCGATGTGACCAAATTCTGGAAATTGTAATTAAATATGAAAGTATACTATACTTCGATTACAACATTAAGTTACCAGAGAGACGTTCAAGCTTCCGATTGGATGACAGCGTCACAGCTGACCAAGTGTCAGCGGACCTAATATTTTTAATTTAAGTAAAGAAACGTTACAATAGATTTCTAAAACCGAAAAACAGCTACAAGAGTTCCATGTCTAATAGACATTTCAAAAGCTGTTCAATCCTTTTGACCCTATTAAGTGGATCAAATCATATCTCAGGCAGAAAACAAATACTAGCATTACTTTACCAGACATCAAAGTAAAAGATCATCATTGTGAACCAAGAGATGTGACCTATGGGGTTCAGCAAGGATCCTCAAATTCTATTTCTTATATGTATAAATGAGCTGGCATTAATGTTCGAGAAGAACAAAACAGTACTTTTAGTTGATGACATTAATATTATATTCAAAGAAAGAACAACCAAAGCTTTACAAGACAAAGCTATTTCCGCTCTTGACAAACTAATTCAATGACACTGGAAGAGATGGCTCAGTTCCTCAACTGATGTCGCTGCAGTACCTCTGACCAGAGGGTCCTAGGTTCGAGACCCGGCGGCGGCAGAATTTTCCACAAGCTTGTCAGCTAAACTGCGGTTTCTATAGAGTTGCGTATGAAGTAAAACAGCTGTTATGTCATCCAATCGGAAGGCTGAACGCCACCATAGTGACGTCATTGTAATGGCGTGTAAGGTCCCGATTGGACGGCACCGTAACAGCTGATCAAATGTCAAACGCAGCAATTAAAAATCGCAGTATAGGTCGAATTCAGCCGCTGTCTGGAGGAAAATTCTAGCAGTCTTCCTTGTCCTGACCTCACCCATTACACACACACACTAACATGCAATACACTACCACACATGCCGGGAGACCAGTCGAGGGCTTAGAGCTTGTCCCGGTTGGGGCGGTGTCCCGTTAGTGGGAGATACCTGGTTGCGGAAAACCCCGCTAGTTGACGGTAGATGGGGGCCGGATCTCGCCATCAAGTGGGGAAAGATGACCGTCACCTCCCGATGAAAAAGCATACACTACTTTAACGCGACTAATGACTTCAGTAGTTGACGCGCCGGGTATCAGTAAGAATCTATCAATTCAAAAAATCGACCAAAACAAATTTAACATAAACAGAGACAAAACCAACACAATGCCCTTCCACAACTCTCACTCAACACAACAGTAGTCACTAAACTTTCATTAGAAGGCAAGAAGTTTAGAAAAAACACCCGATCTCTCTCTTGTCTCTCTCTCTCTCTCTCTCTCTCTCTCTCTCTCTCTCTCTCTCTCTCTCTCCTACGTATATTACTCTCGTAGGTATTATTAATTAGTAAATTAAATAGTTCAATTAATTGGATAGTGCAATCGTTGTGCAATCGATAGTGCAATAGTTCAATCCATTGGAACAGTTTGAACAAATCTGAAGCCATATTTTAGAAAACGGCATTTGAGCGTTTCTCAAAATGCGGAATTTTGAGCACATTTTAACAGAAAACTATTCGCTTCGATCGGGTTTGAACCCGCAAACTCGGGTACAACAGTCCCGTACGCTGACCATTATACCTCTGAATCCGCAAAATACTAAACACTTATAGGAGAAAGTAAACGCGAAGCCATCCCTGATTCACTACTCGAGATTATCAATGCGTGCAATAAGAATTTGTATTCCTGCAACAATATTTTACTCACCAACTTGGCTACACTACCAGTCAGCGTCGCCACAACAGAACGCTCTTTTTCGACCATCCGACGTTTAAAAACTTGGCTTAAGTATACTATGAAGGACGATAGATTTAGTGGTCTTGTGTTATTGCACATTAATCGAGATATTGATCATAATATGGATTTCGTGATTACACGATACGGGAAAAGGAAATGGACGCGATTGGAAGTAACGTTATCAAAACAACAGTAACCTGATTGATACCTAATATGTGATAATTAAGGAACTGAGTTCCATGTAATTAAATGTTTTTACAGGAACTAGATACTCTCATTCAATTACATTTTATAGAGTTTACAAGACATTCTGAATGAATTAGAACTATTTTTATTTTACATATTTTTACATATTTTGGTATAATTACATGTTTTTACATATTACGACACATTTATTACATATTTCTCTACATTTTAATATATTTATACGTCTCGACGGAACATTTCAGATGCGCTTTTGCAATATTTGTTACGGAATCGTCTTTCTTACAAATCAAATGTAAATGTTTTGCTTCTATTACCACCATATCTCCGCCATGAATTGTCAAACTTACCCCTCCCCTTTCCGCATACTGCGTATTTGCGAGTCAAGGATAAGCGGATTTTTATGAACAAAAGTAATTCCAACCACGTGCTTGTTCATGTTTGAAACTGCAAATTTGTTACTCAATAGAAAACTAACAAATATTTTTTTCATAAAATTGTCTTAACGCATTCAATTTGGAGGGTGGGTTGTATACCCTTTCACCACCTGCCCTGGGATCTATCACTCGCTACACGGTACAACTATTCACTTGTACATCGACTCCTCGTAAACATTGTAATAAATACTATGAAAGTATTTTATACTTCGAATAAAATTCTTATATGTGGTGAAGTCTAGTTTACTATTACTACTAGAGATAGAACCTACTTTCAGCCACTCCAAAACCTTAAGAACTGATCGGCGACGTTCTATAGTCGGAAAGTGTTTGTAGAGAACAATTTTAAACACAATAATGAATTTTTATTTTACATATTTTCTATTTTTTATTACAATAAATTCCGTTTCCTAGTGATAATTAATGTGATTATTGATATATTGAATTTCTAATATATTTAAGGTATAATAAAGTCAATCTGATATACGTAGGCTCCCACTTCATTCCGCCATAAGGCCTGTGCACAACCGAGCAGGCGTGACGTCATGCATTCACTGCACAGGTTTACCGGCGGACGAAGGCTGCGGCCACGCAGCCTTCAAGGGTGGCAGCCTTATAGGGTCTGAAGAATGGCGTGCTCACCAGATAGCATTACTATGCAACTCAGCGAGTATCATTGAGCATCAACTAGTTTTCCTGTTTTGCGATAGGAGCGCTACTCCCTTATGCCTGTATCGGAATTATGTATAAATATAATGCACACAATGCAATGCAATATAATGCAGTGCATTTGCAGCCTTCCCTTTTTAGAAAAACACGAACCGCGACTGTAATGGATCGAACAATTGGTGAGCAGTTGCCGAATTCTGTCGAATGTAATGAGAGAGTCTTTCTTCTGGTATATATTGTTCGAAAAATAACGTCCATATCTGATTTATATCATCAATAGTAAAAATGGTGTTGAAACAATAGGCTCTATAGTTCTTATGGAACTAAACCCACACCACTCTCCGATCTTTATGCCGTAAAGTGGTTCTTCGTGGAGCAAGTGAGGATTTTCTGAACTTCAATAGCGGTTGTTCTGGCTATTGACGTATGCACTCAGATGAAACCTCGCTTCGTCAGAAACTAGTGGTGCTAAAACAGCACGTACTTTCTCGCCCGTACTTTCACGCAAAATTACGAGAAAAAAAACTCAAATTTTCGAAATCCGTCCATGACCTTATTTCAAAATCTACCTTTAAGGAACAGATTTCATTAAAGGAAAAAATCTCTCTTCACAATTGTAGTAATCAGAACACGCCAAAAAATTTTGAATTTTTGCAATTTTCGAAAAATCGTAGTTTTCAACGAAAATAAGACCTGCAGCACTCTCTTAAACGTCCTTAACACTATCCAACAACAAAATGTCATGTTAATGTTAATTTTCGCACGGGTCCAGTTTTATTTATTTAGCTTTAGCCTTGAAATGTCCCGCGGTATTATTATTATTATTATTATTATTATTATTATTATTATTATTATTATTATTATTAGTGGTTAACGTTCCATGGTGCGATCCGGTGTTCGATTCCCGATCGGGGCAAAAAAAGAGTTGTAACTTTCCAATACAATCGTTTGAGTTCCTATAGCTGTGTTGAGAGAAAAACTCAGGCAGATCAAGTACACTAGATCAAGTGAACAGAATACTTCATGTTCACCTCATGCCTCCCTTACCCTCAGGTGTGGATAATAAATAAAAACAGGGCCCATGCCTGGGAACTTCGCTAGCCGGATTAACCCGACCGTAATACCTTAAATCCATATTATTATTAATAGGGCCCGGATAATTATGTACTAAAAAGAGGGAAAATATGTACATATATATGTACTCGTATTATAATATACATAAATATGTACTAAAAAGTAAGAAATATGTAACATTAATTATCGTTGTATCAATTTTATTTTATTAAAACACTTTTATCTTAGAGTATTTTGTTCTGTTTCATTAATATAAAAACCACTATTAAACATTATTCTCCTCACAATCTTATTATTTACGGTGATCACCGTAACAACAAGAACGGCGCCTCTTGAGCTGGTGCGTGTAATTTCTGGTGAAGGGTATCAAGGTCGAGGGAGACCCCTGAAAGATGAAAGGAGACAACGCGATTTCACCTGCAAAATGTATAATTTTCATAAACCAAACTTCCTTTCTGTTCTCTGCGATACTCGTGCTGAAAACTAACACATGAGAAGCTATGGATTACGTCGTCACCTTGCCCTTTTATTTACAATGCTGTCGGTATTTATGGACTGACTTATTTCAACGCGATGCAATAGCGGCATTTTAAAGAGGAGGCTACAGAAAAATGCTGCATTGACAATGCTGAATTGTTTGTGTGGAAGATTTCTTATCAAAAACATATAGGGAAAATGAATGATTAAATAAAAAATTGCCGTAATATGTAAAAATATGTTATTTTGGGTAAAATATGTAAATATATGTACTTTCGGGTAAAATATATAAAAATATGTATTAAAAAGGCGACTTTTTTGGCAATAACAGAAATGAAACGTGAATATATCGTTGATTCGACTTGACAGAGTTACGTTAGGAAAATATGTTATAACATAATTATCCGTGCCCTAATTGTTATTATTATTAGTAGTAGTAGTAGTAGTAGTAGTAGTAGTAGTAGTAGTAGTAGTAGTAGTAGTAGTGGTAGTAGTAGTGGTAGTAGTAGTGGTAGTGGTAGTGGTAGTGGTAGTGGTAGTAGTAGTGGTAGTAGTAGTAGTAGTAGTAGTAGTAGTAGTAGTAGTAGTAGTAGTAGTAGTAGTAGTAGTAGTAGTAGTAGTAGTAGTAGTAGTAGTAGTGGTAGTGGTAGTGGTAGTGGTAGTGGTAGTGGTAGTAGTGGTGGTAGTGGTAGTAGTGGTGGTAGTGGTAGTAGTGGTGGTAGTGGTAGTGGTAGTAGTGGTGGTGGTGGTAGTGGTAGTGGTAGTGGTAGTGGTAGTGGTAGTGGTAGTGGTAGTGGTAGTAGTAGTGGTAGTAGTAGTAGTAGTAGTAGTAGTAGTGGTAGTGGTAGTGGTAGTGGTAGTGGTAGTAGTGGTGGTAGTGGTAGTAGTGGTGGTAGTGGTAGTAGTGGTGGTAGTGGTAGTGGTAGTAGTGGTGGTAGTGGTAGTGGTAGTGGTAGTGGTAGTGGTAGTGGTAGTAGTGGTAGTGGTGGTAGTGGTAGTGGTAGTGGTGGTAGTGGTAGTGGTAGTGGTGGTAGTGGTAGTAGTGGTAGTATTGTTGTTGTTGTTGTTGTTGTTGTTGTTGTATAACGTAACATGTTTAATATAAAATCATATCTTGCATTAAATTGATTTTATCAATAATCCTCTATCTCAGAACTTAATGAAATGTGACTTCCGATCTTTCTTTCGCAGCGCGTATCGCACAGTGAAAACATCTTACAGATACTGTGCTGATATCAAGCTTCAATACAAAATCCAGCGGATTACGTGTTATATTATGTTTCTCTTCCTACACAGAGGTGAAGAATCACCTACGACTGCACAGAATACATGTCCTTTTGCATTTTTGCAAACGCGAAGAAAGAAATATTTTCTATTACTTCTGTTTCATCTTTAAGCTTTTCAACTCCTCTCGACACACATCTGGTGCCGTGAAAAACAAAAACAAAAACACGTGCTCCGCAGCGCTGCCACATTCTACGTGGCAGCATTTTCAGTATATGTAGGATGCCCTACTTTACGTCGTTACGGGCGATGGGTACTGCTCAGACACAGGATCCCGTCATGACCGCCGCAACGCCTTTCGTGAATCTGCTGAAGACGAGCGCGGAGCGCGTCGTAGCCTAATCCACGCCCTGTAGGAATGCGAGTCGTGTGTACTGAGCAAGCGAACTGCCCGCGCCCCGCCCCCGCCCCCGCGCGGGAATACCGCTGACAGAACGCTTCAGAAGGTACAATCTGCCTGCTAAACAAGGCCGCGCCGCGGGGCTTCCAGGAGGCCGGGCATCCCGTGCGGCGGATTGCTTACCTCCTGTGCTACCTGATTTGTTTTTTATCTGACATGAGACCTCGTAGGGACAGGCAACTAGGAATATGTTTGTTTGTTGTTGTTGTTGTTTTGTGTGTTCGTTTATTTACTACATTTTACTTTATTTGGTGTTTTTGAAATTCGAAACTAAAGAATTTTTTTACGAGAGAAGGAAAGCTGCATTGTGTCATACTAAAACAGAATCATCTCGGCATTTATGGAATGAGGAAAATGTCGCGAACGAAAAACCCGTTCGAGATGGAGGTCACACACCTACAAGATTTTGAACCGACCTCGTGAAGATAGGACTCGCCCCCGTTTGGAATGGATTATTTACATTCAGTTTTTCAAATAAAACTGTAATAGTATGTAGGTTTTCAAATACTTGTTTGAAGTCTGTCTTTCTAGAGAATGTCAAATAGTAACTGTTTACTCTAAGAATAGTATTAATATGAGTATCTATAGTCATATGTTAACGAAAAATGATCAAGTGAGCATATAAATGTTTACTTTAAAAGTGTGAATTAATGATTTTCTTCATTATTTTATCGCATCTTATGTAGTTTAGGGATATAGACTACAAAAAAAGATGCGACAAAAACGGCGATTTTACGGAACAAAAATCGTATTCTGAGGACCAGCAAAATGTCTGTCCGTCACTCTGAACAACGCTTTGGCAAACCATAGGCCAATCGATGTGACTGATAATGCGATATCCCTTGGATTTTAAACAGACATTTTGATTTGAGTGAGTACTTTACACGAAGCCTCAACATTTTCCCAAAAATTTCAAGAAACATGTGTTGCTATTTTTTTCTCGGATAGAACAAAAAACGCTTATAAAAATGGCATTGAATTCTCTGAATTTTCAAAAACTGCAAAAGTTCGAATTTTTTCGGCGTCTTCTTTCTACCATAATATTAAATATAGAGATATTTTCTGGAAATGAATTTTTTTTCTCTGTGATTAGTTTTTAATCATTATCACGAACATTTTTGAACATAGTAGTTTTCCGGCAATTTTGGATCAAATATGGGCAATATTAAAAACAAGATTTTCCCGAAAACGGTTCCAATTTTTTATACCTTTTTGTACGAATAAATTCACCTAATAAGATAACATTAAATCCATTTTGATGTATTCATTTGGTTTTTCAAAAATTACAGAAATGTAATTGTTTAAATATTTCTCAAGTCGTCAATATTTATATTTCACTTTACTTCTTACATTGGGGCTTTATTTTATATTTCATTGCACTTATGAGTACAAGTACTTTAAATGATTTCCAACAAAGTTTCTCTAAAATTCAAAAATTTGTGGTGAAAAAAAATTGCATTTTCTGAAAGGCTAAAAGACATTTTCTCAAAAGACGGCTCCTTTTTCAATGAAAATTTGCAAATATGGCCAGTTTTGAGTCTTCTATTCTTGAAGTCTTATTTCAATTCTACCATTAGGGGTACGAAAAATTGAGAAAATGTTGTTGTTTTTTTTAAGTATTTTAGGCGCTGATAGGTATCAGCTGGGAAGACGGTGGGGCAGAACCGAAAAGCTAGCGCAGACCAGATTGGGAACTAACTAGTACGAAAAAGTCTGTACCATTCTGTAGTAACATTAGATTATTGTTTTCATTTAACGTCAAAAATAGTAAACTCCGTGAGTGTTCTTCGGAAAAGGGTTTTGCGCATTTATTATTCAGAATTTAGATATTAAAATCATTTACATCTTTGGATCCGCACTACCTCCGGATTCTCACGAATCCACTTCAACAAACTCCTAAATTTCCCTACAACATTTTATACTACTTTCTTATTCTTTTCAACTTTATTTTATCACCATTGGTTACGAGTATCGAAAGTCAAAGGACGAAATTGAGATCAGTGGCGTAATAAGCGTGATTGGAAGACTTGTGAATCCATGTCTCACTATTAACAATTGTTTCGTGTTGAAATGGAAAAGTGTTCACATGTGTATTCTAAACGTCAATGGCGGTGAATGTGAGAAAGCGCGGGTATAAATAGAACTTGTAATCATGGCGTAAGACGCAAGTGAAAATAGTATTTCTCTACGGCCATTTAATGACACATGTAGTCCTGCTATATATTTAATTGACATCGATTACACACTTCGTGAATTCAAATTTGTAATCCACAGCCTCTTGATCAATGGCGTTCCTAGAATTTTCGAAATCCAAGGGCAGAATAGCATTCTCTATGCATTTCGCCCTTCTTTTGAACCGCGGTAAACAAGTGATTTCGCAATTTTATGAGCACATTGCTCATATTTCTCAATACACTTCCTATTGCTCATTTATTAGAGAAAGAATCTTAAAAGCAGTGAGGACCAAATGTGTACGTCACTTGTAATTTTGGAAGTAGCAAATTCAACAATGCTTCAATTATTACCAAGAACATCATTGCAATCATTCCAATCACACCGATCAAAACCATCACATCAATCAAACAATCATTCAACTATTACAAAAAGTCGAAGACGAATCATAAACAGGAATAGCCGACGTTTTTGGATTGGAGAAAAATTGCGTTCATTTATTAATTTTGGTTAAGGTAATTTTTATATTTGAAATGTAAATATTTTTGCCTAACTTGTTTAATAAAAGAGCAAGATTTTAAACTTCAGAGCAAAAATGTAAATCATGTCTAACTTTTTACGAAAGTAGATTCGTAACTTCAGCTCAAAAAATATTCAATAATTTTTTTTTAATATTAAAATCTGTTCAAAATTGTTTCAATCAGCCCCTAATTTCAAAATTGAATAAAATTAGTACCTACACAATTCATTGCATATCACAACAACTTCAATTTCATAGAAATATTTAAAGTTTGTGCTTGTACATTCAGCAATCAAAAACTTGTTACAAATACTAAAAAAGGGTGTGTTATGAAAGAGTTCTGTTTGCCGATGACACGAATGTTCTTTGCAGAAAAGTAACAATAAATAGTACAATTTCAGAAGTTTCAAATTGGTTTTGTAATAACAAATTAATAGTTAACGAAGGAAAAACTGTCTCAATGCAATTTTACGTCTCAAATCGGCAATCGTATGCTCCATTGAAAATGAACAATATTCAATTAGCTAATGTTAAGGTAACAAAATTTCTAGGTCTCTCAATTCAATCAAACCTCAAATGGAATGTACATATAACAGAATTAAACACTAAATTAAGCTCATTGTGTCATTCAGAATTCTTTCTAATTCTATCAGCCTTCATACAGCTCGTTGCGTGTATTTTGCAAATGTACATTCGCACCTGAGATATGGCATAATATTCTGGGGAAGCTCATCCTTTAGTGCCCAGACATTTAGATCGCAAAAGAAAATTATCCGAATAATGAAAAAATGCCATCCACGTGATTCCTGCAAGCCTCTTTTCATAGAGCTTGGAATCTTACCATTGCCTTGCCTATTTATTTACGAATCTGTAGTATTTGTCAAAACTGACTTACTTAACGGTGGGAACATATTTTCATGTAATACTGATAGTTACAACACTCGACGTAGAAATCATGTTCATCAAGTGCTCACTACAAGAAATCCACATACAATACATACACGTACAATACAATACATACTTTACACATACAATACATACTTTAAAACGCATTGCCAGATGAAATTAAACAATTAAAATTGGTACACAAATTTAAGTTAAAAGTAAAATCTTTTCTGCTGCAAAACTGTTTCTATACAATTAGAGACTATACTGGTCGTCAAAAAGAAAAATAATGTTTACTTTAACAAAAACAATGATATAGTATAATGAATTAGTTTACATTTGCATTGTATAATTTTTAAAAAAAGTCTTAAATGCCTGTAACTAGTAATGTACTTCAGCTTACGGGTCAATGACCCCCATCTCGATCGGGTTTTTGTCCAGTTTCCCTGATCCATTGAGCAAATGCTGAAATGACCCCTTGATTTGCTTCTGGACATAGTGTAGATTCACTATGCGCACGTTTTGTTGAGCTTTCCTTTTGCTTGTAGTGGTAGTAGAGCTTAGGGTGAGTTTGTATTTGTTAGCAATAGAGAAAAATCAAATATGTTCGTTCGTTTACCTTTACAAATAAGTTTTCTATAATTCGGCAACGAAAATATCTAGTTTTTGAAACGTTAATCTCTCGCTTTTTTAAATTTATTATTATTATTATTATTATTATTATTATTATTATTATTATTATTATTATTATTATTATTATTTCATCTTTCAACTATTAATAGTTAAATTGTTGGAAAGGGATTCTGAAACTCAAGAAAGCGTGCGCAGATGATTTTCTCCCCCATACGTCACATACAGTTTTTGACTAAATAAATAAAAAACAATTCAACTGAGACACGGCATTTTAACTGATATTACACTATTTGTAGCTGTATATTATGATGATTCCATCATCATGGCTCTTTTGGAGTATTTTACTTAATTTCTTGACATTTTGTCACTTCAAAGATCATTTTCATGAATTTATTAAATCTTGAAATAAGGTCATTTAAACTCTAACCTAACATAAGCCATTTACGATAAATAATTGTCATAGCTTGTTTACCCTACTTATCTTATTTCTTCGCAAGTTGGTGCACTTCAATTTGATAAAAGTGAAATTCGCTGCAAATCCTCATGCTATGAAGAAAAGTTACGAGAGGAGCTACAGGGTACTTTGGGACGAACGAGACTCAAGAAAGGAGCCATCCCTACGAAATTGCCAGGGTGTTCGGCATGTAAATCCAAAAGAGAGAAGGCAGAAGGTTCAAGAAAAATTGCGAGGGGCAATAGCAGAGAGCTTAGAAACAAAGTCAAACTATGATGGAAAGAGAGCTCTTACATCTTTTGATGTACTTCGTCAAAAAGAAAGAGACAATATGGGCAAAGAATGGACGATTGTGTATAGTAAAGAGAGAAGACTGTTTCTTCTTAGGTTTGGTTTGTGTTTTACCTGTGCCAGTATTTTCGTTATCAGCAGTGATCAGCGTTTGTTTGCTTTATGCAGTATTTTGTTTTCTATTACACCTCATGCACACAATTTTTTAGGAAACCGGGATATGTTGTCTCTTCACAACTACGAACGTACGAGCAAGCAGATGAGAATATTTTGAAGTGTGCTAAGGAAAGATTCAAAAAATTGCAGGAATCAAATTGCATAGTTTTTAGATGGAATTTATATCAAATCTTTCTTAGGCAGCAAAGGTGGGAATATAGTTGACATAGCATACGATAGTTCAGATGCTGCTACTTCACCTCAAGTCGTGTTGTTTATATGATATAAATTCCCCTCCTATATTATTTCAATAGTGTGAGTGACTTGGATGTAGTATGGATGTATGAAGTATGTGAGTATGAATGAGTTTTGTGGCTCTCACACGCAACCAATTTTTATAAAATGAGGTCTCAAAGGAAAGAGAATTTCACGGAGACGTGGCGAATTACACTTTGACTTTAAAATACGATGGATTTGTTGAAATAAACGCATCTAAATATTCAAGTCAACAGCAATCCGCAATACTCGGCAGCATTATTAAAACTATTTAGCTGCATAACTCCTAGACAAAGTGTTCTAGGGCCTCATAATCTGAAATTTTGAGAGCGAAGACCACAAAGAAACTTCACTCGAACCGTAATCTATAGGACGAGAGCTTCTTGGACATTCTATTACATTTTGCTGATTAAATTGCACGGGTGTAACTCTCAGTTCGGTAATAAAGTTAAATAATAGTCCAAAGAGTAGGGTTGTGCTTGCCCGATCCTGTATTTTAAAGACATGGACAACTTTACGTAGCTTTCTCGGGAGTAAAAAGTTTTTGTATTATTTCTGTGAAGGAACCAAGGAAAGCGAAAAGCTAACTGTCAAGGAAGATTGTATAATTACTTCAAATGTTTTAAGCATGTGTTGTGAATTCTTCCAAGAACATGTCCATAATACTGAATAAACCTTTATTCAAAATTAGTTTCAAGCATCAATTTCATTGTTTTTTATTTTTATTTTAAATTCTAAGAGTTCATTAGAAGTTACCTTTATTTTATTTTTTTAAACAAATAAACACATTTCGTTAACAAATTCCTCTCTTAATATGGAAAAGGAAAGATAGGGAAGACGGTAGAATTGAACATACGAGACCTCGTACGGGTACGCTAGTTTAATTTATTACGTTAACGGCCGCTTGATGAATTCCGTCCATCAGTCTGTTATTTTCAATTTTCGATCATAAATAGAACAAACAAGGTTAGAATAGGTTTTGGTTTATTTCATAGTAAATAGTAGTGTTAAATCTAATAGAAACAATAAACTAGCGGTGCTACAATGATTGATGATCCCGGGTGCGTCGACTGGTTATTAGTCTCGTAAGTATAATGCATTCTTTTTGCTCGGTAGGTGGCAGTGATCATCTCCCGCTGGATGATGAGATTCGGAGCCGACCTACCGTTGGCTAGCGGGGGTTTCCCTAATCAGGTATCTCTCATCAGCAGGTCACCGCCCCAGTCAGGACAACCTCTAAGCTCCCGACCGGTCTCCCGGCATGTTTGGTAGTGTGGTGCGTGTAAGGGGAAAGATTAGACGGGAATAGGAAGAAAAGATCGCGCACGGTCCGTGACTCGTTTCTTAGGTTCCGACATTCGCGACACCTGCTCCGACATTCGCGTGGTATTGACCGGAGAAAACAATGAAAACTACCGATCAGAGCAGCCGGCCACTACAATTTTCGCTCACACAGGGACAGACCTCGACCCAGCTATCTAGCTAGAGTCGAAAATTCTGCCACCATCAGGACACGACTCTAAGACCTCCCGGCCAGAGGCACTGCAATGACATTAGTTGATGCCTAGAGCCACCTCCTCCAGTGTAGTGCCACAACAGAAGGTAGTTTCTCGCATTAGTAATGGTTTCGTAATATAATACTGGAATTCCTCTCCACATTAACAACTTTCACTTCTAAAACGATTACACTCGGCATGAAGTGCGATAACAAATTCTTTTAAAACTAATATATCAACAGAAACTGAAGGAAGATATTTCCTTTTTTCTAGACTGGTAAAAAAATGAAAACTAAAAATGAACTCATCCAAATCTAGTTTAAAAATATTTTCACTCAGAAAAATACCTAATCTTCCTTCATTAAATGTTAAAGATGGAACAAACCCGTGGGTTGATCCAAAATCACCCATCACATTCTAGGCGTCTCCATCGACACGAAATGAAATTGGATATCACATTTCAACAAAATCTCACTAACAGTAAAAAAGAAACTTTTAAAATTAAATTATATCCCCTTAAACCATTAATCATTATTATCTCCAAAATTTGCATTAAGTACATCGATGAGATAAAACTTGAAAATCTGCATAATAAAGTATATATTTTTTAAGCAATCATATATTTTATGAGGTTCATACTACATTTTCAGAATTTTCTCAAAAACTATACTTTTATATTTCGTAAGTCAGTAAAATATGTAATTGACGTTGGTGAAATAAATATACCCATCCATTGGTTTGATTGTCTGCTGACGAAATGTTTCCGAGGCAACCGTCCTTCAACATACAGTGACTTTTCCAAGATGTTATGTCAACAGCCCTATTTGAG
This sequence comes from Teleogryllus occipitalis, assembly GCA_011170035.1. Classification (NCBI taxonomy): domain Eukaryota; kingdom Metazoa; phylum Arthropoda; class Insecta; order Orthoptera; family Gryllidae; genus Teleogryllus; species Teleogryllus occipitalis. The sequence continues at coordinate 234,698 of BLKR01001667.1, read as the reverse complement.
ATATGTGTTGTGTAAGATAACACCTACTATCATGAGGATTGACGTACCCGTGGTTGGCAATTCCGTGTTAGAAGATTCTTTTTATAAATTTAATGTAAGAAATAAGTAAAAACTGTGACGCGGTATATCGGAGTTGTGCAATTTGAGCAAGTTTTCTTGAGTTCCGGAATCCGTCCCTCACTCGTATTGACCTTTGACAGGATAACCATAGATCAGAGGACCCTCCCATGTTATTCATAGCTTCGTAGGTCTAATGCTTCAAGAATCTTGAGCTTCCAGGTAAATTCTTTACAGTGTATCAGCTATCTGCATGCGAGCTGGTTATGAGCTACCCCAAGTTCAAATATTGTAAATCAGTCGGGAACACTGTTTCCAGCCCAGAGTTGAAACATAAAAAAGGCTTCGTGTGTCCTAGTATTAAAGGTTGGAAACGGTAATTCCTCGTGACAATGTAACACAATTTGCCGTGAATGTTCATATCGAAGCATTGTGTTCACTCAACTGTGGAATGTACCCGAACTGCTAAAATAACGATGTAGAAACCTACTGATTTGTTTTTACTTTCTCGCCTTGCGTAGTAAAGAGAAAGCACTGTAATTCTGCGGCAGAAAACGGGGATTTTTCTACAAATATTTTTCGAAACCTCGTATTGTGTGCCCCTAGTAACGGAAAAGTGAATAAATTTTGTTGGTATTTGTAGTAAGTTAGTTCCTCTTAACACTTTTTGTAGTAATTCAGTCAAATGGTAGGAAATAAGGTAATAAAGCTCAAGGGACATTTTCAAAATTTTCTCGAAATTGCTCCGATTTTTTCTTTACATTTCTTGTAAGAATAGAGTGAAATGCAAATTTAAAGATGACAGCTCCGATGTTTACTGTTAACTCTGAATTTGAAAAAATTGCAAACGTTTGAAATTTATTGGACCCCCTCGTACAGCTACATCATTGAAAACAGAGATTTCAAATAAAATTTTGTTATACAAAATTACTAATTTAATTAATGTCATGAACAGTTTTCTTAATACATTAATTTTCCGTAATTTTGGGTAGAACATGTGAAATTTTATAAACAAACTTTTCTCAACAACTGCTTACATTTTTCAACGAAGATTTGCATAAAAGTTATGTTTCATTTTTCTAAAATATTCTTAAAAGTTATATTTCAATTCTACTATTATGGGACCGGAAAATTGAGAAAATGTGAAAAAATAGGTACCAGTTGGGAAGAGGAGCAAAACCGAAAAGGTAGCCCAAACTAAAGCGATTAGGAAACTATTTATTACGAAGAGGCCTGTGCCATTCTGTAACATAACTAATTGGTTTCATAACTGTAGCTGATGATTATTACGGTTTAAGGGGGCTTCAACAGCTCAGGGCATTGGCGTCCATGCCAAATTATTTTAAGAACAGTGCGCAGTTGGTAGTGCCCAGCTGAAACATTTTTTTTGTATACCATCATTATAAACGACCCTTTTCGATAGCCCGAATCGTGCATAATCCAGTATTTTATCGCACGCTACATGACGTCATCGCCATTATTAAACGCGACATGACGTCATCACACATTCAGCCAATAGTAGCGAGAGAATCGTGGGAAGGTAGAAGAAGACGGAACAGCCGACCACCGTTTTCTGGCACGGATGTCAACAATGCCATCTTGAATTTGATTTCCAGAGGGCGTTGGTTGTCAAGCACCCGAGACTTCAGAATAAAGTTGTTTCGCGAAATTAAGTTTGATTCTCTTGTAAATTTATAATGCTGTTATACAAAAAAATAACGTATGCAACTCGTTTATAATGTTGCTTTATTGCATTCGTACAAATTTGAAAACTCGCTCCCAACGTCGCTCGTTTTCAAAACATGTACTCATGCAATAAAGCTTAACATTATAAACTAATTGCATAAACTACTATTACTTTCTCGCGCTTAAGAAGGAACTTCCTGCGCCATTTTTGTAAGTGTCCTTTGCTCTATCGGGGGCAAAGTTGATAAAAAAAATACTGAACCTTTTTTTTTAAATCATTTGAAAATGTTCATTCTTTTCCTTTCAGTACGTCCCAAAAATCAAAATATCCTTTTCAAATTCGTAGGTTCTCGAGTTCGCCCAGATCGATTATCAATTTTGGAGAAAACCGTCTGAACGTTTAGGCGCGTTTTTTGATCACGGACAAACGTTTTGGCGTAAACCAATTTTTCGTTATCAACGATCTGCAAAAGTGGATTCTGACGACACAATATATTTAAGTAATTTACTACATATATGAACAAGAATTATCCACTTTTTCGTAAAAAGTGCCATCAATTAGAATTGTTAGATCGAAAATCAGCGTTTTTTCCTGCAGCATTTCAGTTCTTCCTCTCCACTACGTAAGTGGTATCCGAGAAAGTAAAACCACGAGAACATTGAGAACGATTATTTAGTTGTACTATTTACTCACTAACACAAGCATAAGAAAATGTGCGTCCGTTTCGCGCGTAGTTACTTTCTACTTTTTCCCCCCTAGCGACTAGGTACTTCAGAAATTGCTTTCTCTCCTTACAACTGCGAACTACGCTACCGCACAAGATGTAACAAAAAATGTATTCGTTGACGCTTTTCGCTTGAATCTATCAGAGTGAATTGTTTACCCGATTACATCCCGCGAAAAACACTCCATCGACTAACAGAGGCATAGGAAAGGCACTTCGCAGTCAGAGGCCCTCAAAAAAAAGGACTAAGGGTGAGATGAACAGTCTGAAATCATTTTAAAATTACTGCTCAAACTAATTTGACACTAAATTTTAATTTTTCGAAATTCCCAGAAAGCTCCTGCGGGTTTTTTTTCTTGTTTTTTTCCTTCTTCAAAACATTATTATAGATTACCTATTTTAAGAAATCAAACTATCTTACTTCAGGAGAAGGATTTATAAAACAGGTAAATAAGTTTTAAAAACACATAATTTACTAGTACTTTATTTTCTTTTGTATACACACACACACAAGCACCCACACATGCACACAAAAAAAACCATTTGGAATTTGTGTACACATATTGCACACACACACAAACATGATATTTTTTAGGCCTGATTAATTGTTGTTTTTTTGTTTTTTGTTTGTTTGTTTTTTCCGGAATATAGCACTGTTGTATAGAAATATTTAACTAAGTAATGTTTCGATGTAATATTTACATGTATTCATAAATTAACCATTAGAGTCTAAATTAAATTTTAAAAATAAACTTTATAATCAAATAATTTGCAGTTTGTGCTGGCTTAGGTTCATGTATGTTTTGAATATGTTAATTCATCCTAATTTGGCAATTTTCTCTTAAATATCTTGTGTCACAGCACATAATATTTTTTATTAAGTATGTGAATTAAATGTTGAAAATAAATATGTCTGCATCATTTTTTCCAAAGCAAGTGTACAACAATGCATCTCCCAAAACTTCAGAAAAATCTTGTTTACTTAATCAACAAATATTTATCAAAATCAGTAATATGTATTATCAACTATCTACAATATTTCAAAATATCTTTAACTACATTTAAAAAATATTAGTACTTTCCTCAATTTCATTTAGCCATTTATATTTTGAATGCCAAGATTCTAGGAAACTCTGACCTGGAGATTCACACACTTGCATAAGAAAGACCATGCTTTCAGTTCCTGTAGAGGAGCTGCAGCAAACAAGTTCACTTCTCAGTCATTACAAGAGGCTAAACTCATTACACTAGAAACTATTTCTTCCCCGGAAATGAAAATAGCGTGAAGGAAATTGGAATATAAAGGAATGAAAATAGTATGCATGAATTTTTCAATACACATCAGGGCTAATGGCCAGTATTTTATTAATTACTATCGAAGAGATGCTCACAACCGCCATACTTGAAAGCTATTTCTCAAACTCAAACAATATGCAGAAATATACAATGTAATACAAACAGTATCTCCATTACATTTGCTGCATATAATGTCAAAGTAGCCAAGCTTGAAGACAAATGGTGAACTACAAACGTATTTTACAATAGTAAAGTTTAGTACCAAAATAAATATCAATACACTGTATATGAATATATAGCAGCAGCCACAGTAGCAATAACAATGGCAATTACTAAATAATATTGGCAGTACTTGAAAAATACATTTTAGTTCACAAATTACTGAAAGCATGTTGTAGTAACCAACACATCAAAAGAAATATTTCTGATTCGTAATGTCAAATAATTGGGGAAAATTGGCATTATCGTTGATGTGTTTTTTTTTATTTCTACATTATTCTTTGTAAGCTCATTCCTGAGATTATCATAGTATCATTTAGTATAGCTAAAAATGAAGTTAAGATATACTTTTAAGGACAAATGTAATTACCATTCTTTTGGTAAAGAAAATGTGTGCATTTGCAAACCTGCAAACAAATTCCATCATCTGAGAATAAACTAACTTTCATTATTCCAAACACCTCAAAAATAACGTGCCTTACTGAAACTACGTATCAAAAAACCCATAACAGTTTTAATACATTCGCGTAATACTTTGGTTTATAACAATGATAATTATGGAATGACCTTCACAATATATTACATTAATTCTTTAATCCATTTCCTCTCATTAAAATACATATTTAAAATAATTTAGCTCCGGAATGTTCAAACATAAATGCATTTCTATTTAGAGAAAATAAAACAATGGAATTTAAAAATAATACTTCATTGGCATGCAAATTTTAGAATCACAAAATGATTCTCTGAACAAGAATAATGGCAAGCCAAATGTTAGCATAAATTTGTATAAATGATAAGCCCTTCATAAAGCAACTCATAGAAGAGATAAAAATAACATGTAATGGTGAACGTCTTACAAGTAAATAACGGACTAGACAGAACAACAAAATGTGTCCTAGAGATATCACAAACCACAGTGCAAATTCACAATTAACCATTGAATAAAGAACTCCATTTTCCATTTGCCTTCGATGTTCTTGATATAAAATAAACATCCTGAACCAAGAAATAGCAAAATTGTCATAGCAAAAAACGTGAATTCATGTAACAATTTACATGGATGGAAAATTAACATCCAAAAGAATGTTATTAATGTGCACACAAATAGAAAATGAATTACATCACAATACTTACATCTCACAATTAGCTAAATGCAATTTATTTCTCTCTAATGATAATATCACTTATCATTTCACATGAAATAGGAATTGAAACATTGCAGCCCTTAAAACAACTTAAGTGATTGCAAAATTCTCTCAAAGTTTGTTCATTCATTTTTGAACAAGAATTTGCAACACAAATAAAAATTAATTTTATTATTTTGCAATTGAAAGAACAGGAAGGTACAAGAGAACAGTTGAGAGTTTGCAAATGTAAGGCTTCACTTTGGTCTGAAGTAATAGACTCAATATCTATTTGAAGCTTGTATCTTCCCTATGCCAGTCCACTAAGGATTCTAAATAAAGAAAAATTTAAAAATCCTAATGAAGATGACAAGACCATTGGAATGGTACTTTATAAATAACATGAAGCATAACACCACAATAAATATGTTGTAACAAAAACATTTGTGCCTGTATATTCTTCATTGCATTGGCAGGTGTCATTCCAGCAACATCTTGTTTTTATGATTCATATTCGTTCCACTTGAATAAAAATTCTAGTAATATGCTTCCAACTTCGTAATAGTCTTTAAAATGGTATATTACCTACTACATACTAAAACACAGATGAAGTTGAAGAATCATTAAATAATAACTGGATGACCTGACCAATGAAACCAGAATACATATTTCTCTTGTAATAGATTTAAGCAAATAACTAGATGTAAAGGCCCCCAATCCTCAATGAACTTTGGACTTGGATTCTATGTATTTAGTGGATGTGATACCATTTGTTGAGGCAGTCTTAGATTTTTTCCCATTTCCAAAATAAGCTTTCTGGAAAAATCTTGCAAATAAAACAAAATAACTAAAGTACATAGCTATTGACAATTTAATGTTAGTGCGGGAAATATGGCATTCTTGTTGCCCACTTTCCAAAATTTGAAGGGCCCAGAAGTTGACAGCACAGCCCAAAACCATCTGTATCAATTGGCAAGTTGTAATCAACATTGCGAAAGAACGAGGAGGAGAATACCCCATTGATCGGAGAGCATAATAAGAATACATTAATGAATGAACACAGTAATTCATAACAATGAACCATCGAGCAGAAGCAGTGTATTCTGTGTACGAGTACCAGGAATACATAAGAACAGTAATATGGTGATACCAATGAAGGAAGATTAGTGGTTGTTTCCGCAAGACTATGAAGACTGTATCTCCTAGTTCAGGAAGTTTTGACAGCACAAACATCCATGACCAGAATCCCGATACACGATCTTGTTCAATGAAACTGAAGAGGGAAAAAATTGAATACATTAATTTGCAATTTCATTAAACAAATACAACCCATTGAATATTTTTTGACAAAGATGTACAAGGATTGAATCAAAGTTTAAAATAAGAGCATATCATATGGAACCACTTTGAGAAAACACATTTTCTTACCTGGGAATACAAACAGAATGGTATAATCCGTAGTTTTTAAGAACATGAATGAACTCTGGTAATGTTCTGCAAGCTCCAATTATACTAAATGCTGCCAAGGCTGTGTTCCATAAAGAGAGCACTCCTCGTAGTTGAAACCGTGGCCGACTTTGCATATAATGTTGTCCACCAAATATTAAAATCATGTAAATTCCGCAGAAATAAAACCCGTTTGTCCAATTCTTCACCATCCATACTCTTGTATCTTGGTGCTTAAATTCTTCCTCGAAGTTAAATACGTAAGAATAATTGGGTAAGGTTATTTCCAAGTAATTCATGATGAATAACAAATAAAAATTTCAAGTTTTGCACAAATCACTGAAACTAACTCTGCGCAATTAATTCATACAACGTTACAAATGACAAGAGATCTCTCGAGGAAGACCTACTTTGCAGGCTTCTCAGCATGCGCAAATCTACCGGTATTCTCCCAGTCAATTTCCACCACAATCACAACAATCAATTATGAAGGAATGTAGTATTCCGGGCCGCGTGTCGAGCCTACAACTGTCACACAACCAACCTCCTCACCGCCTTCCCACCTTACACTACAACTGATACATTGAGGCCAACTTGCTTGCTACTTATATGTGTGACACGGCGGGAAAGGCCCTCCAAAGCCCCTCCCGTTTCATTCAACCACCATTCCCCATTTCTCCAAATTACAACTTTACTCGGTAGATGGCACTGGCCATCAATCGATAAGAAATCTCAGTCGTGCATGGAAGCGCTATCTCCTAGCAGTTGGTATTACTATTTATGTTCGTGGCGGCTTAGTTCAAAACAATTCTTATAAATAAAACGTCAGAATTTAAAATTGCAATGGGTGGTACGGGAGGAGCACTCACGCATTTTTATAAACGCTCCTTCAAAAATTAGGTATTATATTAATGAAAACAAATATTGATGTAAATATAGTGTAAACCTATACTATGTTAATACAGAGGAAAAAAGTTGATCTACAATACTGTATGGTTTCATGACAATTATTGTAAATTTTATTTCAGTAGCTGGTAATCGGTTTCTCCCCTCTTTAAAGTCAACAATATTCATTAGCAAAACCAGGGGAACAGTACGTCCCCTTCCCAAGCCAACATTTTATGTATTCAAAACAATTACCGTAAATTGATTTCAACATATGCAAAGAAGTATCTTTCCCCACCATGAACATTGAAGTGCGCACGGGGAGAGGGGGCAGGAGCATGTCACTCTGAAAATTTCGAGAGGCGCCTCGTTATCCTACATAAAGAAATATTTTATTTCTGTAAATATGATCAATTCCTGATTTTCCCTCTATTTAAGTTTACAATTTATGCGATTTTGACATGACATTTGGGGGAGAAAGGGTCACCAAACCATCTGCTTATGAATTTTGCTGGTCAGGATTTTTTTTTCTTTTCATTACTGAAGGTAGCATGCCCGAACCCGTATAAATTATAAATACAAAGCGTTTGCAGCTATTGGCGTTTGAATTTCATAGCAGCGGCGACGATTAGAGCAGTAGTGGCGGAGCAAGAAACGAGCTTCCTTTACGGTAGATATGAAAATGCAAGCTCGCGGAAGGATCTTTATACTTGGGTTTTCGTATCGTCGCGCGTGAGGGCTTATCTTCACGATGAAACGGCTTTTCGCGTTTTTCTCGGTCGTGTCGTTAAATGTGGCTTGATCTGCAGCACTGCTTGATACGGTCGCGGTTATGCGTCTTCTTGAAAAACAGATCTTGAAGTAAGGACGTGTTGAACTTCACGAAAATATGAGTATTTTTAGACTAATTGGGCGTCAAACTTAGTCACCCGCTCCAAAAATTCCTGTACTTCGTGATCGTAATTTTAGAGATGTTTCGTGGCAGCTGGATGCTACGTAAGTTAGAATGTGTATATTATTTCATATTTCTTTGTTTATTTCTTACATTAGAGCTTTTGTTATGTTTACAAATTAATCTTTTAGAAATTATTTAAAACCTATTTAAAATAAATATGAAATAAAGATTGCTAGCCTTCAGTCACCCGCTCTCACGTTACGCACATGGATGCTACATTTGTATGTTATTTCATATTTCATTTTAATATTATTTATTATATTTTTATTATATTTATGTTATTTTATTTTGAATTGAGTCCTTTAATTGTGTTAAATGTGAAAACAAATAGATGAGTGGTCATTGTTGGTTGTTGTAACCCATTGTTATAACGCCGCACTGATAACAGAAGGCGATAATGACGTCTGCCTTTCGTTCGCAATAATTTTTCTTTCTTTCTTTCTTTCTTTCTTTCTTTCTTTCTTTCTTTCTTTCTTTCTTTCTTTCTTTCTTTCTTTCTTTCTTTCTTTCTTTCTTTCTTTCTTTCTTTCTTTCTTTCTTTCTTTCTTTCTTTCTTTCTTTACCACAACAATCACCACGTATTGACTGCAAAACATTTCAAATGATTATTCCTATTATAAACACATGTCCCGTCGGCGGCCCCCCATGGCGCGCCCGCCATGTCCTGTATGAACCGGCCGCCTGTCAATCGCGAGGATCAGCAGCATAGATGTAAGCGGCACCACACCGCCGCCGCCGCGGCACCTCTTGGTGGTGCCACGACCTGAAAGTGGCCGTCGCTACCTTAAAATTTAAATTAAAAAAGTAAAAAAAGTAAAAAAAAACTCGCCCCACACCGTCAAGCCGGAGGTGACCCCGCGGACGTCCGCAGCAGGATACCTATCCATTTATGTTCCCCGTTTTCTCACAGGAAGTCATTGTATACGTGGTATCGGGGTGCCCCTTTCACTCGCAGTTGTGGCAGCTGTCAAATACATCACTCGAGCCTGTAAGAGGCTGTGGTCGTAGGAGGAACGACCTGAACGGGAAAAAAAGTCTTCGCGCAGAGAGGACGTCCTGACCTAATGCAATAATTTTAAGCACAAATTACGCCAAAATTACTCCTTTAAAAAAATTGTACATGACTTTTTTTAAAGAGATGATTTTTTACAACAGACGATGTTCAAGGCAAAAATCTCATTCTTCAATTTTCTAGTTTTGAAAGATTAACTTTTTGCAATTTTCGAAGTAACGGAAAGCGCCGAAAATGGCTCTAGCACCATCTTTATTACCGTTCCTTAATACTAGGAGAAAATTTAAAGAAAATATTTTGAGCGGTTTTTGAGAAAAAAATGTTTAAAAAAATTAAAAATTGCCTATCTTTTGCACAATATTACATAGAAAACTACTCATATTTTCGAGAAATTGAACATGATCTAATTTCAAGGTCTGTCTTCAAAGAAAAATTTTCATTAAGGAAAAATCTCTATCTTCAATATTGTAGTTATAGGAAGACGCTCCAAAAAAAATTGCACTTTTGCCATTTTCAAAAAATCACATTTCAACGAACATGAGACATTCGAGGACAACGTTACATCAAATAATTTGAAGCCATTTTTTTAGAGAATTTTGAGAATGTTTTTGAGGCTTCATGCAAAGTATCCTCAAAAATCAAAATATCCGTTTGAAACTTCCAAAGCGTCGAGTTTGTTTAGATCAATGGGAGAATATCAATTATGGAGAAAATCAGCTGAACGGTTTTGGCGATAGCATTGACCGCAGACGGACAGACGTTTTGCCGTGAATCGATATTTCGTTATCAATGATTCACAAAATATGGATTCTGACTACAGTACAGGTTCCCCGCAGGGGGGATCACGATGGCGTAGGTCGTCGTCGTCTCTGGTGGAGTGTTGTAGACGACCACCCGGGCTCCAAGTCTCGCGGCACGACTCACGTCGTTAACTTGAAGGTGCAGGCAGTGAGAAGGCAATGCTAAGCTCCTGGTAGTCGGGTTCGCTCGGCTACCCACCAGTTGGGCCTATGGCGCGTCGACCTGTGGGCAGGATCGGGCCAAGGATTCTTTACGGAGTACTCCAGATCCCACTTTAAAATCCGGCGGGAAACTAGATACCACCCGTCAGGTTGCCCAGGTTCCGGGCGTTACTGACGTTGATAGTTGGCGATAAGCAATGGAGAGACGGGATGGGGGCTCCGAGCCGCCTGGACCTTAGTTCAGGTGGCTCTCGGATTCATCGTGGCAGTGGCTCGATACACTGGGCAAAGAGGAGGGAATTTGTTCCCGCCCCGTGTCAGTGGCGCATTGTTTTGACTCCGGTACTAGCCTGGATAGCTAGTAGCTTTGAGCTGGCAGGGCGGCCCGACTCAGGCATTGTATGGGGAGGTTACCGTGAGGGTCAACTGCATCCTGGCGGGACCCAGATACCAGCCCAAAGGCGTACTTGTCTTGTGCGCCTTTGGGGGGTGAGGATAAGAGGCTAGCGCCTATAGACCCACCCCGGGGTTCATCCTCCTGGTAAAGGGCAAGGGTGTGATAGGCACACGGTAGAAGATGTAATTTGCTACACGTAGGAAGAGGATTTATCCACTTTTTCGATACCAGGGCCCGACAATTTTCCTTTCACAAATTCGCCGTTTCCCGGAGCACGATTACAATACATTCATATAAAGCTGAGAAAGTAACAAAGAGAACAAGTGGTGCTACAGAATGGCACAGACTTTTTCGTACTAAAATGTTTTTATTTCCTTGATGTGGGCTAGCTTTTCGGTCTTGCCCGCTCATAGTGTGGGCTAGCATGCTCATGTCAGCTGCCATCTATCGCCGCCCAATTTTTTTTTTTCAAGTTTTCTCAATATTTCGTTTCATGATAGTAGAACAGAAATATAAATTTAAGAGTATAATAGAAGAGCAAAACATCGTCCTAGAAGGAAATTACCGTTGAAAAATTAGGAGTCGTTTTTAAGAAAATGGTGTTTAAAGCCAATGACGTAGCATGGTGTAAGCCAATGATGTTGCGTATTTTTTCGGTTTTGTAATGGCAGATTCGAAATATTACTTTTAAAATATTCAAGAAGAAAACCGCGCCCTTTACGGAAATTTTGTGGAAAAATTTTGATCCGTTTAAAAAAATCGTTAAAGCTCTAATGTAAATGCGAAATTTGAAGTTTTTTTCACAGAAATCTTTTGTGTTTTCGAAAAACTTCATTAAAGCTCATTTGAAGCACTTGTACTCACAATTGCAATAATGTGTTTAAATTGCAGGAAATTTTGCATATTAACGGCGTGAGAGATTTCAAAAAAGATTTTTTTGTGTAATTTTTGAAAAAACAAAAGAATACAGCAAAATGACATGTCATCGTAAAAGTCGACAAACTTATGTCATCGTTAAAGTGTAATGGCCAATATCCGTATGAAAAGTTTGTAAAAAAATTTAGTCTTTTTGAGGGAAGAAAGTTTGAGCGTTTCTGGAAATGCGGAATTCCCAGCTTCTTTTCACAGAAAAGTTTTGAGTTTCGAGAAATTTTATCAGAAATCATTTAATGAACATTTATCCATAATGCAATAATGTGAACAAATCGCCGCTAATGTAAATATTGGCAAGGTGAGAACAAAGGATTAGAGAAAAATTTCGAGCCTTTTTGAGAAAATCACGTTTTTTGTTGTTTTTTAAAATTGCACATATTGTATGCAGTATTGCGCGAAAAATAATTAAATTTTCAAAAAAGTGTACATAACCTTAATGAAAAAACTAAATATGAAGAAAAAATGTACGTGAAGGAAAAATCTCTATCTTCAATTTTGTAATTGTAGGAAGACGGCAAAAAATCGATCTTTGGACATTTTATAAAATTTAGAGTTAACCGTGATAAACGAAAAAATGCCAGCTTTATAAGTGTATTTTTTGAAGCCATCTCTGAGAAAATTTTGTAAATATTCCAGGAGCTTCATGTAAAGTACCCCCAAATTTTAATGAATGTTTTTGAAAATCGCAGCACATTGAGTCGAGTCAGATCTAAGCCAGAGAATACTCATTTCGGAAAAAATCTTACGTATGGTTTAGGCGCTCGTGGTGTTCACAGATGGACGGACGAGCGGACGGAAGGAAGGAAGGACGGACGGACGGGCAAACAGACGGACGTTTTTTTTTTTTAAAAAAACAACATTTTTTAGGTATCAGGGGACCACAAAACGTGTATTTACGTTGAAATCTCGAAATCGATTATCTGCAGCATTACACACCTTTCATAATGCATGTACTATACTCCGTACGTGTACGAGAAAAAGTAAATAGTAGTGCTCCAGAATGGCACATTAATTTCTCGTTCTAGTTAGTTTTTTAAATTTCTTTGGTCGGGGTCAGCTTCACAATCTTGTCTAATCCTCTTTCCAGCTGTCATCTATTGCCTAAGTACTTTTTTTTTAATTTTTTCTCTCCATTTTCGGTCTCTTGAACGTAAAACCGCAATATTACTACAAGAATATTAAAGAAGCGTAGAAGCACGTCCTATAAGGAAATATTCGCTGAAAACTTTGGAGCCGTCTTGAAGAAAATAGCGTTTAAGCGTTACTGTAATTGCGAAATTTGAAGTACTTTTCACCGAAAATGTTTTCGAGAAACTTAACATCATTTAAAGCACAAGTGCTCATAAATCCAATTATGTAAACAAATCGCCTCTAATGTAAATATTAACGTGAGAGAAGAGCCAAGGAAATTACATTTTTATAGTTTTTGAAAAACAACAACAAAAGAATAGAGCAGGGGAGAATAGGGCAGGGGTTTCTTCAATTTGGAATAACTCCAACCCATGGTTTTAGGTGCTAGTAATGTTCACAGACGGACAGACAGACGGATGGACGAAAGTTTTGAAACTAATGGTGCAACAGAATGGTACAGGCTTTCTCGCATTAGTTTTCTATTTTCTTTGGTCTGAGCTAGCTATTCGGAGTTGCCACATACTCTTGCCAGCAGCCATCTATCGTCGCTCAAAGAACATTATTTTACATTTTCTCAATTTTTCGGTCCCCCAATAGTAGAACCGACATATTAATTTAAGAGTATTAAAAAACAAAAGAATAGAGCAATATGGCGTTTATGTCAACTTATAGAGTCCCTATCAAAAGTTTAAAGAAAAAAGAGTTCGTTTTCAAGAAAATCTTATTTTTGTAATTTTTTAAAATTGTAAATATTGCGCGCAATATTCCGCAAACACTACTAAAATTCTAAAAAAATGTACACGATCCAAATAAAATAACTGATTATAAACAACAAATTTCATTTGGAGGAACATTTTCTATCTATAATTTTGTAGTTGTAGGAAAACGTCAGAAATAATTCAAACTTTTCAAAATTTCGAAAATTCAGAGTTCACCCTGAATATCGAACTTATGACACAATTATAAGATTTTTTACTCCATTCTTACATGAAATTTAAAGGAAAATTTTGAAGCCGTTTTTGAAAAAAGTTTGAAAATGTTCCTGTGGCTTCATGTAAATTACCCCAAATTTTAAGCATTGTTTTTCAATATCTTAGAGCTTCAAGTAGAGCCAGGGTTTCTTCAATTTGGATAAAATCCTACGTATGGTTTAAATGTAAATAATGTAATCAGTATACATTTTTGGATAAATAACAAATATTTATCAACAAAAGTTATTGAGTGCACATCATTTGCCATTCCTGTTGTATCATTGTGTCATGATTTATCAAAACAAAATAGTTATAACTAAAACATTAAGTGGGTCTCACAGACCCAGCGTCACCGGTCGTGTTACAAAAATTGGCGTCACCACTGGAGGGTTAAGAGCAAGTGGTGTTCACAGACGGACAGGGATGGACGTTTTGGCGTCAATTAAGTTTTTGGTATCAAGGACCCACAAAACATGGATTCAGGCTGCATCAGTGTTAGAGGATTTTTTTCTTCTAAAGGGTACCCCCGGATAAGATGGTAAAATGTTCCCCTAAACCGAAAGTCGTATGAGTGTCGTATGAGAGTCGTATAATTCTAACATAAAAATAATAACATAAAAGGTCGGCTTTCACGGCCGGTTTCTACATTATTTGGCATTTTCGGGTTTGTAGGCCGTGGTCTAACGGAGACTTGTCTATACGTTTCGCCTGCAACTGTGGCAGGCATTCTCAGTGGCCTTGCTGGCGGGGGCGAAGGGTTCTACCTGGTAGCACCGCGTTGACTGACGCTCCCGCTTTCTTTTTTTTTCCCCTCGCCAGTTGCCCTGGCGAGGCGGAAATTTATTCAAGTTAGGGTTTACATATGACGCTCCAACCTTTCGGTTTATGGAGCTGCGGGAGGGCGATATCTTAAATAAACTAATTATAACTAATCTTAATCTAACTTAAAACTGCATGCCTCTTTGGGCAACCCGCGGGACGCTCCCGCGACTCTGGGGTCCGTATTTACAGCGAAGGGCGAGGTTCGGGCGCTCGCGCATGATTGGGCCACGTCAGTGCCACTGTTCGGCTGCCGAGTTTTGGTGTTTCGAAGTGCTGGGTACCACGTACTGTTTAATTTTTCACCTTCTTTTCTGTTGAAATTGTTTTTGTGTTTGAAAATCTCGATGGCTTCCATTTAGAGTCTCTTATAGTAGTGTGTGGTGGCGGAGAGAACATCTGTTGCTTCAAAGCGCATGTCGTGTCCGCGTCCCGGCAGCGCGTGATCGGCGACTGCTGATCTGAAAAGCGGCGATGAAGTTTGACCCCCAATTACTCTAAAACTATGCATATTTTTGAAAATGTCAACATGACCTTATTTGAAGATCTGTTTTTGATGAACACATTTCATTAAGGTATATTATACCCCAAAAATAAAGGAAAATCGCAAAAAATCCGTTTTTTGACTTTTAACAGAATTATAACCTTTAATATATTCCATTTAATATGGCGAAGCCCGTTTTATTCTACGATGTTTCGTTTTTTTAAAATTTGGATATATATGAAGCCTTGCATTGGAGTCACGCTCCCTTCTTTCGAACTGTCAGTCGCGCCAGAGCAAGTGCAAGGTGTGAAAAAATGTGAAATACAAAAAATTAAACAAAATCAAAAACAGAAATCACCAGAAAATAATAGAAGAAGATATTTAAGAGGAAGAAGAAAAATGAGAGAAGATATGGACGTAGAAAAAGAAGGCATAACTTACAATCCTGGAGCTTTCTAGAGTATTACAAACTTTTAAGGCCATTTTCCCGAAAGTTGACTTTTCGGCTGTCATTGGAAACTTGACACATCGTTTCTCCAGTTCTATGTAAGATAACCCTATCATTCTTTTTTTGTTATAATTCAGAAATGTATATCTAGCGCATGAACTAAAACTAAATATTTGAAATAATTACTTCATGAAAAAAAATATTTAAAAAAATATTTTTTACGTTTTTAAAATGTTCTGAGAAAAAAAATTTAAAATATATAAATTCTAAAGCTACATCTATTGTTTTGGTTCAGGCACTAGTTCAAATCATCTATTATCGAGAAAAAAATGAAATAATAGAGCAAGTAGTTTTAAAATTATGACGTCACAGCTCAGTGTCTATTTCTGTAAACAAAATTTCGATATCTCCTAAAATAAATTTTCAATTTTTTTTTTCGAAATGTTTTTGTGTTCATTGTAGACATTAATACATTCAATAAATATGTATAAAAAAATTATTAAACAATATTTTACATTTTTGTAAGTTTGGGGTATAATATACCTTAACAAAAAATGTATCTTCATAATTGTTGTTGTAGGAAAAAATTTTGAAATTTTTTCAATTTTCGAAAACTCGAGGTTTTAACTAACATGAGACCTACGCCATTTAAACTATCCAACAAAAAAATTTAATCAAAATCGATGACACCATTTTTTTGAACATTTTGAAAATGTTCGAGGGGCTTCAGGTAAAGTACACTCAAAAATTGAAATATCGGTTTCAAATTCAAGAGGCCGCGACAACAGTCAGATTGATCGGAGAATATCAATTTTGGTGAAAACGGTTTAGTCGCTAGCATTATTCACAGACATTTTGTCGTCAATCGATTTTTCGGTATCAAGGTCCCACAAAACATGGATTCTGGCTACACCACGTGTTAGAGGTTTTTTTTTCTAAATTTAACAACTGGATTTATCCACTTTTTCGCTACCAGGGCCCTGTAAAAAGAGTTTTTCTGTCGAAAATTTGCCCTTCTTTTGACCAACATTACATAACTTTCTCTTCTTAAAAAGTTCCTTCTTAAGAGCGAGAAAGTAAATATATAATTGGGAAAAGTTTGTTTCCTTCTGATAAAATCCTGCTACCACCTTTACATATGAATCTAGGACTGACAGAGCAATTCTTTTAAGTCTCTTAATAAAGAAAGTGAATGTTTCATGTACTTTTGCTCCTAGTTTCCTAATGAAAGGGGTTTTAAGGTAAAAGAAGGAATCTTTGTCGGCCCAGACATCAGAAAACGTTTCTCATATCCACATTTTGCTCAGACCATGGATGAGAAGGTTAGGGAAGCCCGGAATTCTTTAAAAAAGATATTGTTGATAAATTCCTTGGTAACATAGAGGATCTTAGGATCCTCTACGTTACCAAGGAAGTTACGCACATTTACGCACATTACAGATGGAACGCACGTTGAAGGCTTTTCAAATATTAGGTTGCCACATGAGTTTGAAGGTTTACTTCTTATACTAGCATGTGGACTATTTTCCGTAAAACTTAAGAATCCCTTGGGAAATGAAGAACAAGGGAAAATGGTCCATCAGGACATCAAGCGGATGGAGCTTAGATATCAGGGTAAGTGGAAAGTGAACGTGATGACAGTCTATTGCTGGATGCTATAGCGTGAATCGCTTGAAGATTCATATACCCGGAAGCGCACACGAAGTTTCCAAGAAAAATTAAAACGTTTTCACAAAAATAACAATTAAATACACATCATTAGTTACTCTAGCAAGTTTACATTTGTACAGAATATTGTATTTGGTATTGTAAATAACATGTAAGTCAATAATGACTGTCAGCCGATTCTGATTTCATATATCGTTATAACTACTGTCTTGCGAGATTGAAAAAGAGTCTGTAGGTGATACAGAAAAACCGATCTCTTCAGGCTTAGGCTCAGTCTCAGCAAAGACCGGGAGAGATGGTTCAGTGCATGAACTGTCACTGCAGTGCAACTGACCGGGAGGTCCTAGGTTCGAGTCCCGACAGGGGCAAGATTTTCGATGCTAGATTGTCAGCGAGGTCGAATTCAGTCGCTGTGTGGATGAGAATTAGAGGTCGGCTGCTCTGATTAATAGTTTTCCGTGTTTTCTCCGATCAACACCAGGCGAATGCCGTTGCAGTACCCAACTAAACGGGCCACGGACCTCGCGCGATCTTTCCTTCCTTATTCTATCCTCATCCCTAACACACACACATGCACTACACCACCAGACATGCCGGGAAACCGGTCGGGAGCTTAGAGCTTCTCCCGCTTGGGGCGGTGCCCCGCTGGTTGGAGATACCATGGTGGAAATATTTCCACCTTGGACACCGCCTCAAATAAAGCGCGAGAATTTCGATTTTTTTTTCAATTTTCGAAAATGCAGAGAGTGCGCTGAAAACAGGACCATCGCCACTTTCTTTACGGTTCTTCGCTTTGGCAAATACTCATATTTTCCTAATTCTTTGAGGCCGGGAGAAGGCACAAAGAAAAGTTTCTCACATCGTAATCTACAGGATATCTTCTTGAACATTCTATTACATTTTTGCTAGTAGGGCGCTTCTCAATATTACCCCACCTACTCAGAGACGTGGAGCATCTGCAACGAAATATGAATGAGAGGGACAGGCAGAAGCAGAGAGACGAAGAGAGAGAGAAAGAGAGACAGAAGGAGGGAGGGAGAGATGGAGAGAGAAAGGGAGAGGGAAGGAGAAAGAGGGAGATGAAGGGCAGAATGTCGGCCAGGTTCAGCTACTTTGTTATACATAGGGACAAGATTTATCCACTTTTTCGTAACCAAGGCAATAAGGGTTTTTGTGTCGAAAATTCACCGTTTTCCTCCGCAGCAATTCTATACTTTCTCTATATTACGTAAGCAGTAGCGAGAAAGTAAAAATGACAGTTTCCGAAGACTTTGATTTTCTAAATCCATGTTGTCTGTCTGAAAACGCCGAAAATTTTCCCCTCGTACATAAAACACTAGTGTTTTGGAGAAAACCGATAAAAGGGAAATTCACTGATAATTTTTACTTTTTCGTATACATACGTATATACGAGAGTAATGTACGCAATATAGAGAAAGTTATATAATGCTGTGTAAAATTGAGATTTCGACGGCAATATACTTTTTGGGGTCCCCTGATACCGAAAAAGTGTTTTTCTTTTCTTTTCAAAACGTCCGTCTGTCTGTATGTCTGTCTGTCCGTCTATCGTATGTGAACAAACCTAGCGCCTAAACCACACGTACGATATTTTCCAAATTGAAGAAACCCCTGTCCATCTGGCTGTAGTTGAAGCTTTGAAATTTCGAAAAACATTATTTAAAACTTGGGAGCATTAAGCCGCCCGAAATTTTTCAAAATTTTCTCAAAAACGGTTCCGAATTTTTTCTTTAAATTTCTTGTAAGAACAGAGTAAGAACATACATTTATAAAGGTGGTGTAGGTCCCATTTTCACGGTTAACTCTGAATTTTCGAAACTTACAAAAGTATGAATTCTTTTCAGCGTCTTCCTACAACTATAAAATTGAAGACAAAGAATTTTCCTTCGAATGAAATTTGTTGTCTATAAATTTTCTTTCATGAAGGTCATGCAGACTTTTTTGAAAATTTTAGTAGTTTTCGTGCAATAGAGCGTGAATTATTTGAAATTCAAAAAAATTAGAATAACAAAATTTTCTCAAAAACGGCTCGAAATTTTTTCTTTAAATAACTGGTAGGAATAATAACAAATGCATCCTATCCAATGACATAAACACCATATTGCTCTATTCTTTTGTTTTTTCAAAAATGACAAAAATGTAATTTTTTTGACTTGTCAGTAATACTAACTCCAGAGACGATTTCTTCACAGTATTATATTTGTGAGCACATGTGCATTAAATAATGTCAAATGAAGTGTCTCAAAAACAACAATTTTCTGTAAAAATGAGCTCAAAATCCTGCATTTTCAGAAATGCTCAAACGTCATTTTCTCAAAAATGGCTCAAAATGTTTTCTTCAAACTTTTGCAAGGGATAGTGGTAATGTCACTGTTTAATATGATGTAAAGTTCATTTTGGTGTACTCTTTTGTTTTTTAAAAAATTACATATATGTAATTTTTGAAATATCTCTCATGCCGTAAATATGCACATTTCAATGGATTTGTATACATTATTACATTTGTGAGTGGAAGTGCTTCAAATAACTTCCAATGAAGTTTTTCGAAAAATCAATAGATTCCTATGAAAAAGAGCTTCAAATTTTCCATTTACAGTAATGCTTAACGCCATTTTCTGAAAAACGGCTTCCAATTTTTCAATGAATATTGCTACTTAGGACAAAGTTTTATCCTTTTTTAATATTCTTAAAATAATATTTTGGTTCTATTATTTGGAAACCGAAAAGTAGAGAAAATTTAAAAAATATTGAAAAATACTTTGGGCAGCGATAGATGGCAGCAGGCAAGAAGGAAAGGTAAGACTGTACAGTACGAGAAGAAACTTTACTACGAGAAAGTCTGTGCCATTCTGTAGCACCTCTAGTTACTTTCTCGTATATGTACGTGCTAAATTAAGGAAAAAAATCCTCTAACAAGTGATGTACCCAGAATCCCTGTTATGTGGGTCCTTGATTACAAAAAACCAATTGAAAGCAAAACGTCCGTCTGTCTGTCTGGTGTATGTGAACCAACCTACTGCCAAAACTATGCGTAGGATTTTTTCCAAATTGAAGAAACCCCTGTTGCTTTTGCGTGAGCAAAAGCTCTGCGATTTTGAAAAACATTCATTAACTTTTGGGGGACATTACATGACGCCTCCAGACACTTTCAAAATTTTCTCAAAAGTGGCTCCAAATTTGTTCTTTAAATTTCTTGTAAAAATAGAGTTAAATACCTTATAAAGGGGGCATAGGTCCGATTTTCAGGATTAACTCTGAATTTTCGGAAATTGTAAAAGTATGAATTTTTTTCAGCAACTTCTTATAACTAGAATATTGAAGATAGAGACTTTTCCTATCTATGAAATTTGTTGTCCATAAATAGTTCTGTCATTAAGGTAATGTAAATGTTTTTTTTATATTTTAGTATTTTCATGCAATAGTGCATGCAATATTTGCAATGTTTAATATGACATTAAGTTTATTTTGGTGTATCATTTTGTTTTTTCAAAAATTACACAAATGTAATTTTTATGAAATATCTCTTACGCCATTAATATGCACATTTCCATTGATTTGAATATATTATTGCATTTGTGAGTGGAAGTGCTTCAAATGACTTCCAATGAAGGTTTTTGAGAACTCAATAGATCCCTGTGAAGAGAGCTTCAAATTTCACATTTACAGTAACGCTTAATCACCATTTTCTTAAAAACGACTTCAAATTTTTCTGTAAAAGTTTCTATTTAGAACGAGGTTTTACTCTTCTTTAATATCTGAAATAATATTGCGGTTCCACAATTAAGAAAGCGAAAAGTTGAGAAAATGTAAAAAAAATATTCTTTGGGCGACAATAGATGGCAGCTGGAATGAGGATATGAAACAATAGATGGCGACAATAGATGGTACTGGTGAGGATCATAAAACCAGCCCACACCAAGAAAATTAGAAAACTTTACTACAAGAAAATCTGTGCCATTCTGTAGCACCTCCAGTTAATTTAATTTTTGTTACCTTAAAAAAGAAACCTAGTTCAATATTGGCTGTTATGAAAATTATCTGGAAATATTTGAATGCATAAAGAAGCATTGAAAATGCGAGTTAACATGTGTATAAAGGTAGGTGCACAAGTTTTTAATAAACAGTCTGGAAATTCATCTAAACCAGTCAAGTATTTATTTTTTAGTTCACTGACTATTCTGAGGATTTCACTGAAAGACTTTTCAGAAACAAACATCAAATCAAACAATTTTTGGAAAAATTATGATGTTGAATTTTGTGGTTTTAATGCTTTTGTGAGATCAACCACAATTTTTGTAATGTATTGGTTGCAGACACATACAGCTTCTACCAGATTGTTTTCTTCTCCATCATTGTCCTTTAAAACAACATTCTCCACAAAGTATAGAGATAATGTGGTTGAATTTTTTAAGATATTTAAATATAGAATAATAAAGAATATACTCAGTGCTGGAGCTAGGCAATTTTAGCCCCGGGGCAATGATGAAACATTACACCCTGTTCTCCCCCTCCTGAAACGTTTAAAAAATGAAAGTTGTACCAAGAAACTATATAACTTCTGGCTTAAACTATAGATGTTTAAGCTAGCAAAGGTTTTGGAAATTTAGCTTAAATAATGGTTTTAAATAAAAGTATTTAATGATCAAATAACATAATTTCCATGGTGAGTTTAAATTCTTAAAAATGTAGTGTATTATTAGTATTTAATAAAATCACGTGATAAATAAATGAATTAATAAAAATGTATTTTTAGCATATAAAAATAAAAGTGCCATTGGTAAGAGAGAAATTAGAAAGATAAAGCGGGAAAGCTGGGATAGGTATATAAGCGAGATCGAACACAACTGTCATGGATCACAAGACACTGCCTATAAAATAATGAAGTATCTACATTCGACAGAAAGAGATACACTAAAAATTAACAACATCTCTGAGGAAGAATGGTTTACATACTATCAGTTTCTGTGGACAAATACAGACTCCTGAAAACCCCTTATCAGAAACAATAATAGAAGCGGACCCCCTAGAACTCGACAAACTGAACAACATACTTAAAACTTTCAAGAATACGAAGTCACCAGGAACTGACTGCATGAATGCTGAACTACTAAAGTATGCACCAAATGAAATAAGTAGGAGATTCCTCGAAATAATTAATATGTGTTGGAGGAGATATACCATTCCCGAAGATTGGAGGAAAGGAATTATATGCCCTATCTTCAAGAAAGGTAGCAGACAGGATTGTCAAAATTATAGAGGAATAAGTCTTCTCAACACAGCCTATAAGATATATGCTAAGATAATAACTCGGAGATTGAATATAATTAATGAGCAGATGTTATTAGAGGAACAGTGCGGTTTTAGGAAAGGTCACTCATGTTCCGACTGCATATTTGTAATGGAACAGCTAATACAGAAGAGACAAGAATTTAATTTACCGACATATACTATTTATAGACTATGTAAAAGCCTTCGACAAAGTGTCGCGAAAGAAACTCTGGGAGATAATGCATAAAAAAGGATTCCCAGCCCACCTAATAAGAGCAATACAAAGCCTCTACTTCGACACTAAAATATGCATTGATGAAGGATCTCAAGGAAGTAATAAATTTGTAGAAATAAATCAAGGAGTCAAACAAGGATGCCCACTTTCGCCAGCTCTATTTAGTATATATATAGACGAGATTGTCCGGCAATGGCAAGAGCAATGATAAACACATTTTAAAATAAATGACAAATCTCTAAATACCATATTGCAGACGACCAAGTTATTTTTAGTAGCTCAGAAGATGAATTACAAATTGCAGCACACAAACTAAATGAACAGGCAACCAAATATAATATGCAAATCTCCACTAGGAAAACAAAAACAATGGGCTTTGAAGGAACAAACCACATGAGATGTAAAATTGTTATTAATAATAAACCCATAGAACAGACATACAATTTTACCTATTTAGGCTTCAATATGTCTTACTGCCAAAAAAATGACATAAGTCGGAAATTAAATAGATTCTATAACATGTGTGGGACAATAAGAAGAACATTAAAAAACAAGACTTTAAAAACCACGCAACTCAAATTCTATAAAGCAATGGCAGTACCCATGCTAACTTATGAATGCGAAAACTGGACAATAAATAGAACAGACAGAAGAAAAATAGAAAGCGCCGAAATGAAATTCTTATGTGCAGTAGCAGGTTACAATATCTTAGATAGACAATATAATGATGACATCAAAACCGAACTGAATATATTCAATCTGATTGACAGAATCCAATCATTAAGGAGCAACTGGCACGATCATATCCAACGCATGCCTCCAAACAGAATTCCCATAATAATGTACACGTATAACCCTAAAGGAAGAAGAAATGTTGGCCACCCACAGGATGGAGAGACTCACTCTCTTGATGTGGATTAGGCCTTAAGGCCTAAATCCATGAAGCAGAAGAAGAAGAAGAAGAAGAAGAAGAAGAAAAAAATGTATTTCAGTAGAATCTATTTTAAAGCTAGCATAATTTGATTACATACATTTTTCTGTTTCATAGATAGATAGTAAACGTAACTCATTATCTGAAATAGGCAAATGTTTTTATTAGGAAAGGTGTAAATGAAGTTGCGTTTACAATTAGTTTACATATTCCATTCTCAACAGACATTAAAGTCTAGACATTTAACCAACATTGTCTGATCGTGAATCGTACCCTACCATATAAGTAATGACTTTTATTAAGACAAAAAATTAATTGAAAATTTTATGAAATATCAGACTATTGTACTGCGATATAAAATTATGATAACAATTTCCTTCAGTTCTAATTTCTTTTTCAATTTTTAACTAATATTTTCCCAACAGTCCCACCATCTGGCCACTTGTCTTGCAGGACCCCAAGCAATCGCTTGGTCTGTCCATGCCTGGTAGCGACGCTGAATATACCAATAAATAAACAATATAGTACTATGAAGAATGATATCTCCGACAATCCTGATGTGAAAATACTATTTTAAAAATCTATTATTTTAAATAGGTTATTAAATGTGTATAATTATTTATTTGGTGTTTATGAGTACTCTATTCATTGTAGCCATTATTTCAGAATCCACAAATTGTAATTTTACATGTTTTTATTAAAATTTTGTTATTACAAGTAAAATACTTTTTCAAAGTACTTTTACAAGACATTCAGTATCCACAGTTTCTCTTGAGAAATTTAGAAATTCTACTTCCAAATAACAGATAGAACCAAGTAGTACATGTTTCTATTGAAAGCATATACTGCATATATTTACAAATCTCCAAACATTCTCTGAGCTTTATATACAAGAAAAATATAGTTAATAAACACTCCTTTTCTACTATTTCACAGCAAGTCTTTAATAGTTACATTAATTAAAACCTCTAAATTATTTTGTATGACAGAGGAAATGAAATTACAGTTCGCGAGAACAAAATGCATGAAATCTTGTACCATTAGGAATACACATAATTGCAAAGTATATTATGAATATGGAGAATATGGTTTCAGGATTTCACATGATATTACCAGTAATATCATTGTCTCAAACTGTAACCTCATGTTTCAATATTAGTTTTTCTGAAAATTGCCTATTTGATTTTTCAATAAAATGAGTCCATTTAATACAATTCTACAATTTTTATAGTTATTTTCTTTGTTAACCTCATAAATGTATAAGTAAATCAATTTGGCAACTTAGAATTCACATTCTATAAATATACTTGACTATTCTAGCATAAAAGTTAACTCCAATACAAAACATAAATTATTCAGGAGGATGAAGTCTGAAAGGAAAAATATAGTACAAACCGTACACAGGAACAATGATTTTGGTATCACAAAAACATATTTATTTGGTATAGCTAACATTGAGAAGTATGTTTCTGCTACAAACAAAACTGTAATACATCTATGAAATTCAAAATATATATTAAAATAATTTCATTGAAAATTTCTTTTCACAGAGATGACACCATACTTATGCCATGCTTATGTTTAATATGATATTCATAATAATGGATTTAGCAATTTCAAGGTTCACTGTTTCTTTGTCCTAATTTCTAATGTCAACTTTTTAAATTTCTTTTGTACAAAAGGCAGTGCAATGCATTTATAGTTTTGATGTAAAATCACAATTATAGTATGACCATTCTAAGTAATTATATATACAATTAACAATATATTTACAGTTACAAGCCAAATATTTTATTTTTACTCTCAAGCAAATACAGACTAGAAGACAAATATTATATACTATTAAAGAAATATAGCAACATGATTCTTATATTTTTGTGACTTTTTAAAATATATAATATTGCTTATATTATATCTTTAACTTTTCACATTTATTGTTGAAAGTAGAATTAATTTTAAATAGCAATGAATAATGACTGAAAACTCAATTTAATATTTTGCCACTCAGGTTAATTAGTTATATACACTACTATATATGCATTAATTTTAATATTGCACACATTCTCTTTAAGATATTTTCTGAAAGCTGTGGGATACTTGTAACATACTTGCCACCTGGGACAAGTTACCAATCTTACACAAAAGATTCTTTGGATGAACTTTGGAATAATTTTTTTTTCTTTTGTTTTGGTTTGTTTTTTTAAGCTGCTATGGAAAGCTTTTATTTAATTCAAAATATGAATGTGGCATAATTGTTCTTATACATTTCTATATTATTTTCTTGCCCATTAGGTTTTCAGACCTTTCCTAACGAGCGTGGGCTTTGCAGAAAGGTCGGCCACCCTTAGCATAGAAGCTCTGTCCTTCCAAGTTCTTCTTGCAATTCTAAAAACAATGTTGTATATAAGTTTCAAATGTATAAATATAAATTCAGACAACAATACTCATTATTACTTACAGTGCAGTTGAAGCACTGGCTATGGTAGTTATTGTTGAGAGCTTCTACCCATCGATCTCCAGCCTCAATTGGGAAGCCACAAGCAAAGCACTTGGTGGTAAATAGTTCATTCCAATCTGTGTATTCACAAGGAAAGATGTGAAGAGTAATTTGCATATTTACAGATAATAAACTTAATTATATTATTAAAACAGAATTTTTCCTCACCAGTTTCACAGTACGGCAATCCATCTTCCAAGAAGAATGGGCTGTTTCCAAATAATTTTCCACAGTATGCGCACAAAAAGCATTCTGGGTGGAAATGCTTGCCAATTGCATTCAAGCAGTCCTAGAGGGCAAAAGATGCACTGAATATCACTTCCATATTAAATGTTTTAAAGATTTAATTATTTGCTCTGTCAAGAAATGCCTTTTGAAAATTAGCTTAAAGAGCAATGTTGATAGACTTTGTATAGTTTTGTTCTGTATATTTGTGATGACATTAGTGAGGGTTGTGTTAACTTTGAGAGACGTTATATACTTTGTTTTGTTTTTATATTTGTGATGACGTGATGTGATGATGCATATTGTATATCTGTGATGTGGAAGTAGTGTGGTGAGATGTTGGTTTGTCAGTGTATGTAATAGTTTTGAATTAGGTGATTCCCTGTTTGATAAATGAATAAATTAAATGAAATAAATAATTTCTCTCCTATGTTAGTTCAATTTAAAATGCTTGTTTTACAAAAATACTAAATATTTATGGCATTAAACATTCACTTTTATTTGTGATTAGTAATGTATCACAATGTTCAGATCATTGGAAAATTAAAAAAGAGAAAAGATTTATAAAAATTTGCAGTAATTTGCCATGAATTGGTGCAGGGACTCGGGACAGATGTAACCAAGAATATATTAGACCAAAGTCTGAGGTTTCAAATCCTGCATAAGGAATGCTTCTTTTTTTGAGGCATGGAATTCTTTCTATAGCTTCATGTATTCAGTGTCCAGAAACCATTCATCCCTAATTCATCTATTTATAAGAATAAGAAGGGCCTAAAGAGTTCTACAGCATTCAAAGAATTAAAAGAATGTGCAAGATGAATCTACCTGCTCCATCAGTCGGCTGAGTTAAAAGAGGGATATCAGCACCCACCATGACAGGGACTAGGAAGAAACTACATGATGGAGAGGTGCTGGAGTAAAGAAAAATGTGGAGGATTGATTGGCTCCTGATTGCCTGAGTCTGCCAAGGGGACAAGAGATAGCTAGGATGGAGGTTATCAAAGCAAATAGTAAATGGCAACCTTAAGTATTTTTTTGTTAAATATTACCATTAGTAACACAATTTCTATGTTATTTTTCTTTGACTTGGCTGTTGCAGGTGAGTTTGCTTACCAAAGATAACAATAACAGGAAAGCAAAAATGTTTGTGAACTTTTGAAATGTTAGAAAGTTCAAGAAATGTGTAACTGGTATATTGAGAGTAAAGTTACAAGCCTATAATTAGTTCAGAGAAATATTTTGTACTTCACAACAACAAACAGAGTCAGTACAATGTTGTCAGGAATTTGTAGGTTAAATAAAATTACAGTTTACTAGCTTCCCAATTTTGTATTCTGACATTGAAAATGAAATTGCCAAAATCTTTGCTCAACAATTTTGAAAAATTAATGAAATGTAAACCAAGTGGTTGTTTTTCCTGAACTATATTTTCCTGAAATGGCAAATTCTGACAAATCAATTGAATTTGCATCCATTGATTTTACAATTTTTAACCCTTCAGTGAATGCACTCAGAATTGGAATACCAGTGGTTGCATTGGATTACAATTGTGGTCCACTTTTTAGAAATTCTTATTAATAATATTTTACAAACAAATCATCTTTTATTTCAAATAAAGACGAGTAATGGTATTTAACACACTGACCAGTTACAAAATACTATTAAATTTATTAGATTACTGATGTAATCACAAATTCTATGTAATACTACACAAAATTGCAAATATTATTCCTTTAAATAAATATACTCAAATATATGCGAGTAGATGTTTGTTTTGAAAAGCCTTGCACTCTATATGTTGTGTGCACTTGATACATTTTGCATTATGATTATTAAATAAAATAGTTTGAAAGAATTGTTTAAACATTTGGAGCCTCTATTCTGAATGCGTTTCAATGTCAACTGCAGATGAACATCTCACATAGATTTTCTTAAAGTGTTCTGGGCACACCCACTGGATACAATTTATGCAGATTCCCAGTAGAAATCTCTTGCACATTCTTACTGCAGTTGGCAAAGTTTTTCTCTCAATCATCCTTTCATTTCTGGTTTCATAAGAGACAAAGTGAGATACTTTTGAAATCCCCTCATAATCAACCTTTCTCCACTGTTCTTTGGATGAACATCCACAACATTGATTGCAGCGATATTCATGATGTCAGCTTTGACAGTCAAAATTAAGTGTTGGTCAGTCAAAATTACTGAATTATTAGAAATTGTATTTCAGTCTGAACGAGGGGGTTACAATATTTTATTTTAAGGAATATATAAAATACAATCCAATTCTAGGTAAATTAATTAATGTGTATATTTTAACAGTTTTTTATGGAAAAATATAATATTTTTTATTTGTAAGATGTATGTAATGTTCTTCTGATGAAGTCAAATAAGGCTTAAATTCTTCAAAGAGCACAGAAAGTTGTACTTCTAATTTGATTCATTTATCTGAACAATTATGACTGAAATGAGAAATGAGCAACATTATATTGTACTCTTAAGCAGGACAAAAGATGTAAGTTGCACAACTTTTCTGAGACAAGAATGAAGGATGACAGAAGAGATTAAGCAACCTACTTACATGTAAATCAAGACTGAAACTCTAAGACCTTAATTGAAATCTAACACAGTAATCAGTTTATGATACAACACCACTTTCATTAATAAAAATTTATTTACTCTTCTATTAATGCAATGTGAAGGAAACTTACCCCCTTAATTTTCTTAGAGCACTTATCACATGGTGGTGCAATAAACTGCTCAAAGCAGTATTCACAGTATAATTCACCTTTCTCTTCAACAAAACCAATATCTTGGAGTGGACGACGGCACTGGCCATTCACACAAACAAAGTGCTCAGGGCACCAAATCTTGCCCAAGGCAGTAATGAATGGACCCCTAAGCAAGAATCGAGTATTATTAAATTTCTATTATAAACATTGTATTTTTAATGATTTTAAGTATTAATTTTCAGGAACAGGTATTACCGTAAATAAAATATTTGGGCAATCAAATTACATAAAATACTATATTGTTGAAAAAATATATTAATTGATATTATTTTAATATAAAACTTACAATAATGGATCAACATCCGGAACTGCCATTCAAGTGAGTGCATAAATATAATATATATTTCTGTATTAATTTATGAGTTAATTCCAAAATGCATTTTCATCAAACTAGATTAGAGGTTGTAAAACATTTTTAAACATGCAAAATATAATAAGGGGATCCAGTTATGGAGCAACAAAAGCAAATGAGAGCACTCAATGATTTTTACATTTAAATCCTTCTCTTCATAATTATTAATTTAAAAGAAAAAAAAAGGTCACTCAGTGAACAATGAAAAATTAAGATTTTTGGATTTATCAACTATGATGATACTCATCATGAATATTTAGAATTGAACAAAAATGATTTAAAATTAATAGAACTAAATTACCTTCTTATTGTCTTGCTGCATGACACACAAATAGGGTACTTTTCTTGTTCTACTGATTCTCTGAGTGTCTTTACAATTGCCTCTGTTAAGACATTGAAACACATGAGAAAATATCATACATACTCATGCATACACACTCAAAATGAAACTACAATTAAACTACCAACATGGCAATATATACTATTAAGCACAGCTGCTGTTAGTTTGATATGTTAATATTCTAATATCTACAACATACAACTTATCTTGCAACTCAATCTCAGAGACTAACATTGTATCTCTGAATATTTTTTCTAAGAGTTTAATTCAACTTTGTAGATGCGTGAGATTGCCCTTTAAGATTACAAAAGGAAAAAATCTTACTGGAAAATCAAAAAACCAAACCTGATGCATATTATGTGTGCAAAATAATAAGTCATAGTTGCAAAGGAGATAACTTCAAGAATTGTTATCTACATGGTTTTGATTGGAAATTTAAAATAAGGTAGTACCGTTTACATGATCAAAAATAAATTTAAATATACAAGAAGAAAGTATTGATTAAAAGTTGATACAAAGCAGACAAAGAAAAGGTAAAAGGCTAAAAAGAGAAAGCAAGTAATAGAAAGATGTACATTCAGAAAGCAACAACAAAAACTTCTTTGCCAATAAACATTAGAAATTCAACTTGCTATTATATGTTTTAAATCCATGCAACACCAAAACAAAAACTCAATCTCGGGGTCAACATTTCACACAAACAATTGTACCTGATTTGATTATTACAGGCTCCACAGAGAGGAATTCTAGCTCCTGGGGTCTGTTGATTGAGCACACCACGACCCCTGCGTGGGGCTGAGGAGCCAGCAAAGGTTGCTGATCCCTTCTGACCTGGACCTCCACCAACACCACCACCAACACCTGCATTTGGGATTGATGAAGAAGTTGATGGAGCAGGGGATTTAGTTATAGTAGTTGGCCGAGAAGCTGAGCTTGGAAGGGAAGGTTGCTGTGAAGCTTGGGGCAAAAATGGTTGAGAGGAAGGCAAACTTTTAAATGAGCTTGAAATTGGTGTTGGTTTAAACACAGGAGGAACTCCTGTTTTTTGGGGAGTATTTAATCCTTGGTTAAAAGTGGCAGAACCTCCAAAATTTCCAGGAAGAGGTGCAGTGGAGGCAAAAGGCTGCTTAGGAGCTCCAGCTTTTGAATTCAAAGGATAATTTTGAGGTTTGGGGGTTGGAGATAAAGCTCTTACACTTGAAGAATGAGGAGCTGGGGAAAGGACTCTCTGTGTTTGAAATCTTTCAATGTCTTGCTGGTAGAAAGGAATAATGGGAGGTTGAGGAAGGCCAAAGAATGGGCTTACTGGTCGACCAGGTTGACTTTGTGTCAAATTCTGGCCAAGTTGTTGCTGTTGTTGTTGTTGTTGTTGTTGTTGTTGTTGTTGTTGTTGCTGCTGCTGCTTTTGGAGTTTCTGTTCCTGTTGTAGTTGCTGTTGCCTTTGTTGCTGTTGCCATTGCTGCTGCTGCTGCTGTTGCTTTTGTTGCTGTTGCCATTGCTGCTGCTGCTGTTTTTGTTGTTGCTGTTGCTGTTGCTGTTGCTGCTGTAGTTGTGATTTCTGCCATGAAGTTGCCTGAGGAGATTGACTTTGAATGCTCTGTTGTGAAGGTAGAGGAGATGCTCGAGCTGGCAGAGGTGAGATTGCTCTCTGCATTTGATATCTTTCTATATCTTTCTGATAGAATGGTATCACTCCAGGTTTTGGGGCTGTTGATAATGAATACACTTTTTGTTGTTGTTGATCACCTGTTACAGAAGAAGTGGTCTGAAAACTAACACCTGCTTTCTTAGGGTGAGGAAGAGTGTGGGAATGGGGAGTGGGTGTCACTGGCTTTTTGATTTGACTTGGAATATTGGGTGTGATTGGTCTTTGTCCCTGTGGTACAGGAGAAATAGCACGTATGTTGGGGGCATGAGGAGCAGGAGACAAAGCTCTCTGCATTTGATATCTTTCTATATCCTTCTGATAAAATGGCACAAATTCTGGTTTTCCTTTTCCATACAAAGACACTTGTTGTTTATGTTGCTGGGCTCTTTTAACTTCTTGCTCATTCACAAATGTTTGTTGAGTTTGGGAAGATTGTTCATAGTTCTTTTGAAACTGGGAAGAACTAACTATTGGTGCCTGACCAACTGTTCTTTGAATAGTTTTCTGCATCTCCTTGTGACTATGAGAATATGACTCTTCAACACGGGTGTGTCTGGTGACAATTTTCCCTCCTCCCAGGTCCACCACTTGTGTAGTTTGAGGACCTTGTGTTTCTTGCACAACACTAGATTGTAAATAAGCAGACTGATAATCTTGGTATTCAGAATCCTGGGGTATAACTTGGTCAGGTGGCACAGTAGGCCTGAATCCACCCATTACAGGCAAAGAAGAGCGTGACACAGGACGTGGAGAAGGAACTGGAGTTTTGCTCTGTGGTGGAGGAATATTTGATTTTGGTAGAGGTTTCAGTAAAGGACTTGAGGCTGGAATAGACTTTGGAGAAGCTATTTTAGGACCAGTTGTTACGGATTGAGGAGAAACAACTGTGAAAGCAGATGCTTCGGATTGCACTACTGTATTAGGCATTTGACTAACTAATGGTGTCTGAACAGGTTGACCAGTGAATGGAGAGTAAGGCCTGTCAGGGGCAACTGTTAGTGCTTCAAGCATAGACATATGCTTTGATGGAACAGGCAGCAGAGGGAGCTGTGGTTCACCAACTTCAAATGGTTTTGGAGCTGCAGGAGGCACAATTTTCTGAGTAGATGTTGGTTTGGCAATTGTTGTAGATTGTTGCATAACGGGTGTTTGTGGTTTTGTAGCTGGTGGCAATGGTGAATATGGACGTTCTGGAGCAATCATAAGAGCTTGAACCATAGGAGATGGGCATTCTTCAGAGCGAGACATTGGATTAGATGAAGCTATTTCAACTTTTGGACGATAAGGAGGAGTTTGTTTCGGAAGAGGAACAGGAGCAGGTATAGTTGAAGGGGGAGGGTTATTCTGAGAAATGCTTGTTAACTGTGACACTTCTTGGCAAACGGATGCTTGTTGTTCTAGAGAAATTGGTCTAAATGCACCACCAGGTTGTAATGGTAATTGCTTGTAAGACAAAGGTTGCGATGTACCCTGACCTAAATTCTGTTCACTCACATTTGTTGGATTGGTTTGTGTTGTGTAAGTAGGTGGTGCAGTTGCAGTAGGAAATGGAGAATATGGCCTGTCTGAAGCAGTTGTTAGGGCAGAAAGAAGAGAGGACTGCCATTCCTTGGGAATACTATTAGATGAAACAGGCTTTCCTTGTTCTCCAAGTCCAGTAGATGCAAGAGTTGAAATTGACTCATTTTCTTTAGAAATAACTTGGGACATTTCAATTGTTTGTTCAAGTGCTCTTGTTGTCTCCTTATATATTTGACTTTGTTCTTGCTGTTCTACAACCACTGAATTCTCAACAGTACTGACTGATTTTATATCAGAAACCTCTTTCTGCAGATCAGGCTGTGGTGGTTGTTGTTTGTCTGGCTCATCACGACTTTGCTCAGTTGGCAAGTTTGGTTGTTGTTCAGGAAGTTGTGCCACGGGTTCCTGAGCAGGTGTTTGTTCATTTCTCTGTTCACCATGGGAAATATTTTCAGGTTGAACTACAGGTAACGGATTTTGTGCAACTGCATCTTGGGGAGTTGAAACAATTTCTTCTGTCTGCTTAGTAGGAACTGGTGATGCAGGTCGATCTTGTGATTGGATAATTGATGAGACTAATGATTGTGTTTCAAGTGATTCTGATATTCTTTCAACAGCAGCAACAGATTTGCTTTCAGTAATTAAACTCACTTCTTGTGAACAGACTGATGCTTTCTTTGCAAACTGTTGTGACCCTTTTGCCTGCATTTCAGTTTGTTCTTTCACAGTCTCATTAAAACTTGCCTGCTCCATACTTGAAAAGCTATTAGCTTCAATTTGGCCTGGATTTGGATTCACATATTCTTTATTTATATTGGAAATAGGTTGTGCAAAAGGAACCTTTTGTGGTAGAACGTTGGGTGTTGGAGAAGAGATAGGTCTTGACTGATATGCTTTCTGTGAGGAGACAAAATCTGAATAAGGCAATGGAAATGGAGGAACTTGTTCTTTTGGAAGCTGTGATGCTGCTGCCTGAGCAGGAAGAGGCACAGCAGGTACAGGAGGCACATTGAGTGGAGCTGGTTGCTTTGGCACTTGTTGGTAGGCTGGTGCTTGAGGTTTCAAGGCCTGTTGTGTGGGCTGATTGAAAGGAATTTGTTGAAAGGTTGGTGGCTGTGAAGGCACAGATGTTTGCTGGAGTGGAACAGGAGGAATATACATTGGAGTAGCTGTTGGTCCTGGGGAAATATTTTCTTCATCTGTTTTGGGGGGCCACACAAATTTACTAGCTATATTAATGGCAAAAATATAAAAGCACAGAAGAATACAACATTGAAATAATGAAGAGAGCAAGAAAACACATGCATCACACACACACACACACATGCATGCATGCAGAAGGAACATAGTTTCAATTTTAAAAATGTACAAATTTACATGGATTGAAAATGGAGAAAAAGTTATAATTGAGTCAACATTTAGCATGAAACATGAGTTAGAGGTGGGTTATGATATAATTTATAAGAAAAAAGGTTAGGATTCAATAGGCAAAAAGAGAAAAAGAAAGAAAATAGCAGTTACTTTTGTGCGAAATAAGAATAGGCATGTTTCTATTAGTCGAAGCAAGAAAATGATTTCAACAATAGGACATGAACTATATAGAATTACTAAATGTAAAGCAATGGATTCATCAAAAGTGTTGAATCAAAAGTTGAAATAAAAGAAGTTTAAAATAGTAGGTATTATTATTTTAAAAATTGGTAACTGCAACTAGATTAATATCCATCAAAAACTATTTCATGTGTACTTTTGAGTCAACACTCTTAACGCTCTTTAACAAATTATTCCAAATCTGTGGTAACTAAATGGTAGATTACATAACATCTTTAAGAACATTTTAAATTACATGGTAGAGTAATCTATAAAGATACTACTTCCAAGAAATGAAGATAAAAAATTTTGATTCCTACCTCTAAACTCAGTTAATATCACAGTAATTTATTTCTTCAAGGCACTATATATTAAAGTGAAGTTATGCCAGAATGCAAATGACTGCATTGTTACCTGTGAAAAGTTGTTGCACAGTTGCTTAAAGAAAAATTATAATATGAATATTCAATTTTTCTTTGAAAGTATCTCACTAATATAAAATGTTCAAAAAACACAAAGATTAAAAAAAAATTTCTTTATAACAAATCTCAAAGAAACATTCTGTTGGGCAATAAACAACAGTAGAATAAATGAAAGAACATGAATCGTAGAATCACAAATTAATTAACATGAAATGTTAATAGAAAAAATTGGTAATCTGGCTGAAAACACTTAGAAAGGTACATGTGGAAATTTTATAAATAATTGTAGATAAAAAAAGAATGATTGATTGTGAAATAAAACCAAGTTATAACCACAGAAAAATTCTCAGAATGATAAAATAAAACACAGTTTACTTATACAATTTTATCATATCCAAAAAATTCTTTAAAATAATACTATACAATAATATAATATTACTAACATTTTGTAACAGCAACTGTACAACAACAATTTTGCTCACTCAAGCTACAGTCTATTTCTCACTGCACATAAAAAATTATGTATGCTTTTTCACTCAACAATTATATGATACAAAAAGTAAAGAAAATTTTATGTCTCAAAGCTGATTAGAAAAGCATCAATTAGAAATTAGTCAACAACTTTTGAGAGCTGCATTTGATTTTTGTTTTGTTAACTTTCTTTACATATGTATCCTGGACTGTTTCAAACTAACTAAGCAATGGAAAAAGGTCGTGGTTTAGGATTAAACGATCTGAAAGCTGAAAAGAAAGAACAAAATGACATTGGAATGATAATTTTAGGGAAAACAATTGGTTATTATATTAAAACTTTCATATCCTAAAAGTGAAATCATCAAATAAAGTACCGACTTTCAAATTAAAATCTATTTTGAACAATTTTGAACACCAGGAATGTGTGGTTTCAATGGTGATTATAAGTCTTCATCCATCCCAGAATGTCATTTTAACAAATAACTATAATATTCATTAACATTATTGTTAGTTAACATTCTATTATTGAAAGACAGAAAAAAATGATGATTTCACTGAAGGAAAGAACATTAGCTCAAACATAGGTTTTCAGATCCACTATAGTGACAGGAAAATATGATACACTCATGGCATATCAGGGTAACAGACAAATATTATTTAATATATAAATGTATTCAACATAATTT
Organism: Teleogryllus occipitalis; assembly: GCA_011170035.1. Lineage (NCBI taxonomy): Eukaryota > Metazoa > Arthropoda > Insecta > Orthoptera > Gryllidae > Teleogryllus > Teleogryllus occipitalis. The sequence goes on along the minus strand of BLKR01001667.1, from coordinate 198,481 downwards.
ATATTTGTTAATGATTTTGTGAAATTTATTTTTTAAGAGACTTAAATGTGTTTCTTTTGTTTTCTTTGCTGTGCAAATTGTTTCAAAAGACTTTGGTCATTTAGAGGCACTTTTATAGCACTAAATTCATCAAATTTGTAAACATTTTGTGTTTTGAGTAACTGTAGAACTAAAAACACAGGAATAATTCTAGGCAGTAACATGGGGTAAAATTAATAAATTTGTTCATTCCAAAAATATAGAAGACTTTATATATAAGATATATAGACTTTATAAATATTAAGATATATACACATTATAAAAATATTAAAATACTAAAATTCTGATCTCTAGAAACAAGAGGTTGTGAATGTAATATTAAACTAATTATAAATATTACGTTTGTTTTTAGTGTTTTCTGATAGATAAACTTAAGTTTTTTTTAGGAATAATGAGGCAACACATTTACTTTTATATAATATCTTATTTTAGTTCTTATATTTATGACTATTTTGTACTTTTATTCATTTTTCAGGATTTTTAGTGTTTCCATAAATGGTTTCTAATAACAATGTGCCTTCATAATTTTTTCTAAAATGGAACATGGATTTTTTTAAATAAAAACTAACATAGCACAAAGATAAAGAATGTTTGCAAATCAATAAAACTTTTTCATGGCATTATAAAGATATTAAGAAAAAATGTCTGTTTCAAAACCAAAATAGTTTTCTTGTGATCTGCCACTTTTAAGAAAAATATTGTATTTCTAATGCAACATACAAACACTGTCACTTTTCATCACCACTGCTCTTGTGTTAAAAGAACGGTAGTGCAAAGCATCACAAATATTCACAAAAATTTAAATGAACAGTAAAGCAACTCTCAAAGGCTGTTTCTTGTATCATATTAATCAACTTATAAGTACTATCATGCTCAAGATAAAATTCACATATAATAAAACTGCCAACATAAAGCAACTTAAAATTTTGTAACAAAAATACTGAAAGATATATGGCGCTATTTCACAAGTGCACACGGCACATAATGTCTATTTTCTGAAGCAGTTACCTTTTATGTTGCTAAAGGGCTTCAGAGTTGGATAAAAACCTGAGCATTAAAATGAATTGGAATTCAATGTGTCATTCAAAATAAATAACAGTGCAGTGGAAACATGTAAAACATAAATATCTAAGGTATTGCCATAAACATTTGTATATGCTGAATGTAGCAGAAAGAAAAATACAATGAAAAAAGATCAGTGTCTCAGAATGCCTTGAATTTATCTCTTATTTTGGAAGACATCCAGATGTCATCACATCTTGAATGTTATTATAAATTTGAATGTTACCTAGAATATGAGAATTGTTACTATACTTTAAATGTTTATTGCCAATTATGCAAAACAGTAGATAAATAAATTATGTCTATAAAATCAGAAATATTTTCTTATAAATGAAAGTAATAGGCTAATTCCTTTAGTTTTAAATAAGGTTTAGGGAAAACAATTTATAGCAAGAGAACGATTGTAGTAGAGCGCATATTTTCATGCATCCAATTTTTTTTCTGAAATGTAGAAATTTCTTAGAAGAAATCACTTTCAATTAATCCAATCTTACAATAATATTAGTTATCTGCTGATGCTTAATTTGATCATAACTGTGGTATCACCAAGGTTCATTTATGCATAATATTTACATATTTATAATAAAAAATTGTAACATTCTATCTGGTGGAAAATGAATCAAATCCTTGTGGGAAAAAGGATGATTATGGTAAATATTTTTTAAATTATCACTATGACTTCATCTCTGATGACATCTGGAGCATATAACATTAAGTTGAACTGGAGCACTGAAAGTATAGCATTTCCTTGTAATTTTTCTCAAGACATTCCATATAGAGAAATGCCAATATATAAATACGCACATGACATACCAGGTTTAAATAGGAGACACTCATCAGGGAATTCAGAATTTTGGACAAGGGTAATAATTTCATTCACTACTTGTGAATGTACTGTTTACCGTGCTGGATAAAAGGTAAAAGGGTCAAACTTAAGATGGCTTAATTGCTTATGACTTACCTGGAGCTGGGCGAGCAGGACTAGTTGTTGGTGCAGAAGGAGCACTGAATGGCTTGGGGGGTGCAATACCAGAAGGAGTCTGCCCCTAAAATAATGTATAATTTAGAGAAAATGGCTGTACCATTTAGCAAAAATATACTTTACAAAGTTTACAAGGAAAATTAATTTACTTCTTTTCTTAAGAATTATTGTTTTCAGAAAAAAAGAATTTTCAAATGAATATATTTCTTTTATCAACATTTTTATATTATATGTAAATCAACATTACAAAAATATTTTATATTTCATTTCAAAAGATAAAATTTTATAATTCACATCGAAAAACAACAAGAATTTACAAAGGTTTATTATCTTCCTTTTAATGTTCACTAATAATATTCTTTTGAAGTTAAAACATTTAATTTTGTATTATATTATGATTCATATGATTACAATATTTCAGAAGGGGTTCTTTTACTTCATAGAAACACATACAAACATGCAAAAGACCAGAAAGAGAAATGAAACAGAAGGGGCATGCATTTAAGTTACAATTGAGACAATAATTAAAATAAGTACTGATAAATATTAATAGCATTGGTACTTGCATGTATATTTATTGAGGTATTATTATTATCAGCAAGTGAAACACAAAATATCAGCATGTTGCAAACATTTCATCCATCCAATTCACAGACTTCATCAGTTAAAAAAAGAATAATAACTAACAGTGTATGCAACTCAAAAATATAGTATGACATGGATAAACAAAAAAGACCAAAATTTACCTTCTTGAAAGAATATTCAAAAAATAAACAAATAACACCATTGTAAGACTTGACTTTTAATTTGAAAAATCTTTAAAACATATTTACAACATTAACAAATCACACGAAAATAGTATCAGCTACAGGAAGCTTTATAACAGTGTTATTCATTTAATCTGTTTAACAGAAAGGATGATAACAAGCAAATTTTAAAATGCCAAAAATAATAACAGAAAATGCCTTGTTATTGAACCATATATTCATATTTATAACTTAGAAAAAAGTATTAGAATCAAAGTTTAATCATCTTTCATTTACATCATGCAAACTTTATTACTTTATTAACTTTATTAAACTATACAGAACCACTTCACTCAACAGAGCAAAGTGATCTTCTTTTCAAAGGGACATAAAACAAAGTATGTTTCACCCATTTCTATTACTAATTGTCAAGGAAAATTAAGTAAGGCCTAATTTGTTAACTTTTCAAAAGTTATGGTTTAAGACCTGATTGAATAAGACTTTGTCACTGAAACTTTAACAATTTAAATGTTCAAAGGAAGAATATATAATTCAGCGTTAATGCAAAAAGTGTCTTAGAAAATAATGTTTAAATTACGACATAACATTCAATTAGTAGAAAGTTTAACAACATTGATAGAGGCTTAGTTTCAATGTTGAATGACATGATTAAATTTAGCCTTCTGCATAAATAGCTGCACAAAATGAGTAATTGAACCCAATATTTACATTCGCATAATTGAGTCTAATCACATGTATAATAACTTATAAAATTACTTTTTAAATATTAGTTGTATAATTAATAAAGAAAGACATCTGGTCCAGCAATAGCTCAACCTTGTAATAATCTCAAGCTCTTAGCTAGCAAAGCAGTAGAATACATTACATAGGCACAAGTACCTGGGGGGATCGGGGTGCGTTGACATGTGATGTGCCAACTCTTGGGGCCTGAAATGACATAACCCTCTTACCCTCAAATATTCATAAATTTGTGATAACTTTGATGAACCCCTCAGAATCAGGAAAGAAAAAATGGTGAAAATGGAGAAGTACAATTTATAAATAAATTGTTCAAGAAGTAAAAGTCTATAAGCCATAAAGAAAATAAGAAAGAAACCATCACCAGAGGAATAAATAGTAGAATTAGTGGTTTCCACAGGTACCTGAAATTCTTTGGTTACATCTGATGTTGCAAGTTTTGGTTTCTCTTTTGCCTCATCAATGCACATAGCAGGCATAGCTGTTATAATATTTTTCAGATTATTTTCAATCACAAAACCATTTTCACCGTTTTTGTGTTGATGTTCTGTAGGCTGTAAAATATTAAAATAGAAATGTCTCTTCTTACAGAAATATGTACAACAGAAACTTAGTTTACCAACTGAAGTTGGAATTGTGAGTACAAATAAATAAAAACATTACATTCATTTAATAAGTCAAACTTCTTCAGCAATGCAAGAAAAGAAAGAAGGAAAAAATACATGCTTTGAAACAAAATGTACATATCTTCATAATTATCAATATGTTTTGATTCATTGCACGCAAAAAATTGAATTTTCTTTGAGATTTAATGAGGGAGAAATATTCAAAAGAAAATCAAACATACAAAATAAGGTTAAAATATACAAAATTAATTAAACAAAAAGAACGAATCCATTTCTATCTTGTGAAAATTTAAAAACAGTTTAAAAAAATGAAAATAACCACACAAACAAAGAATCAAACAAACATAAACCATATTCCAGTCCTGTTTTTGAAATATCATCTTCACTTGTGGTCCAGGAAAATAAATTGGGTAAAGATGCACACAAACTTTTCAGCAAATTGAAAAAATCAATTGAAACATTTCATGATGGCTTTGAGATACTATACTTACGTGGAAAGGCACTGGTCCCAAGGTCTGAGGAGATCCAGGAGCCACTGGAGCTGGAGCAGGAGCTGGTGCAGGAGCTGGTACTGGCCTAGGGGCAGGGGCAGCAGCTGGGCCCTGGCGCAGTCCAGGAGCTCCAGCAAGAGCTGCAGAGATAGCTCCTGCAGGTGCTTTGCCACCTCTGTCAAAGTCCAATAGAAATAATATCTAAACCATCAATTATATCATATGGTAAAGAGTAAATGGAACTGAATTTTTCTTACATTAAATTGTTAGAATCACTTGCTAACAGAATTTCTCTTGAAAATATTTCTTTATTTGAGACATTCAGATGTAAACAATGGTAATTTTACTTGTAATGAGAGACACAAACCGTAATGTATGAGTAAATTGTGATTTCTATTTGTTGCTTGTTTGTATCATCACTTGGAAAACAAACTTTTCTTTGTAAAAGTCAAAATTTTTGATTTTGTTCAATATGTCACATACAGTACCATTATTAACACCAGAACACCTCACATACACATACATATAGAGAGAGTGAAAGTTAGGTATTCAGGCTTGGCTCTAAATAGAACTATGCCACATTTCCATCAAAATTATGATAATTAAACTAACATGCATCAGAGATTACATTTTGTGAGCTGATGGTAAAAGTATTCTGATGCTGGTGTAGCAAATGATGCTGTACTACAAAAATAGTTGTTCTTTACTCTGTAGCATGATGAATTGGTGAACCAAAAAATAGATTGAATTAAAACTTGGGTCTAATCACATGTATAACTTATAAAATTACTTTTTAAATATTAGTTGTATAATTAATAAAGAAAGACATCTGGTCCAGCAATAACTCAACCTTGTAATAATCTCAAGCTCTTAGCTAGCAAAGCAGTAGAATACATTACATAGGCACAAGTACCTGGTTGCACACTTATCTTTTTATTTCTCAGGATGAACTTCATATGGTATAAGGTTATCTAGCACCAAGCCCTACATTTATATTTTATTAAATTTATATATTCCATTAATACATTGTAACTTATATTATCACATGCAAAAGTAATATCACATATGTGAACACATCTGGAAGGATGAAAACAGTGACTTGTAGGATGACATGCTAGGATATGTTTAAACATGCACACTTACGGAGGGATTGTAATAGGCTCCAGATTTGGAGCTGGAGGGTGCTGTCTAGCGACCATCTTGGCATGAATGTCACAATACAACTTGTTATTGATGTTGTAATATCCCACATTCTTCAAGGATGACCCACAGGTTGCACACTTGAAGCACTCCACATGCAGATTTTTGTCCTTTATACGTACAAATACACCCCTGGGAGGAATGGCGATGGGTAATTAGAACATGTTTTTATGAGTATAAGTTCTTGAACCAATGGCAAGGCTAATAATTGGTCAACATTAGAAAATGTGTCTAAATATTTGTATTCAAGTCACAACACTTTTGAAGATTGATTTTAAGCATTGATTTTTGACAAAGTAATTTAAAACCAGCCTTGGTTTTTGATTTCTTTTGAGTGTAGGTAGTATCAGTGTCTATGTATGTTTTGATATAGTATTGAGATGATTTTTCTGTAACTGGACAACGATGCACTGATACTATTCCCTCACCTGATAGGAGGCCAGAGTCACAGCAGTGTCAAATAAGACAACTGATTATTGGTAACTAAATAATTTAGATACATATTTCCCAATTTATTATGCATTTACAATTAACAAACATTTCTTTTAAAAAATAATATACTACCATGTACATCAAATGAACATTTGAACAACCAATAAGATAACAAAGTCCACAGAAATAGCACAATTTAAAGACATCCAACATGATTTAAAAGTGAAATTCCATCAAAAATCACTTTTAAGGAATGTGACATGCAAAAAGTATTGGGCAATTCCAACTACTCTACTCATAAATGTAATTAGGGAACTATACTACATCTACATAACATTCTGGAAACCATTTATAATTACTAATTTTTGTTACAAAATGTCAAGTCGTGTTAAACCAAATGCATTGGGTATTTAATAAACCTGGAAAACTATTTTCCAGAAACTCAATTGAAAACAAAACAATATTGGAAAATGCAGTCCTGTATTACTGTTTGATTTCATCACTAGTATGAAATGAATTCAAAACCAGAGCAAGGCATTATTGATCTACCATGTTAACTTGGTGTCACGATAATTCAGTAATTATTGCATGCTGGGCAAGAAATGTGAAAAAGTACCTATAAATGGTTTCCAATTTTGACAAATTTTGATAACACCAAAAAAATATAATTTGCAGAGATACATGAGTAGAAGAAAATATTTATGCACTATTACACAAACTTAAGAATTTGTTTTTCTAAGACATCAATTTTTGTAGATGACACATTAAAATACTTCTTTGCAAATGAAAGTATTACTTTCCTACAAAGCATTATGTTCAGAAAGACAATGCACTAACGAAAAGACAACAAACGACCAGATACTATTAAAATTGCACAATCCATCTAGAGAAGAGATGCAAACATTGATTTATCACAGTGAAAGAACAAACAGACTTTTTTGTTTTTCAGAGAATCAAAATTTTAAGAGCATACATGAAACATTCATTTAAATTTCTATGTTTATAATTTCACACAAGAAATATATGTAGAAGCATAGAAGTGTACATAGTACAGAGAAAAACTAATGAAACTGTCAAAAAGACTATGAAAGCATCCAAACCTAAACAGAAATTTTTTGGGTCTGAGAGTGATGTTTATTAGAAGTAGTAATGTGATGTCAGGGGGAAAAAATGTCCATTATCTTCAAATGAGCAAAAGACAATTTTTAAGAGTGTGTCAAAAGATTTAAAAATCAAGACCCCTTCCTTCCACAAAACGTGTTTGTTTATGAAAAAATTAATTGTTGAAGGTGTAAATTTCATGAGTCCTTTTGCATGGAATTCAGGGAGAAAATGACATCACAGAAATGATGAGCAGTTCCATGCATATGGAGTTCCATGATCACAGAAGAATTATGAGCATGCTGGACTGGCAGAGAGCCAGAAGAGATGCACACAATAAAAATTGGGGAGCCTCATCTTACTTACACAATGGGTTTCTCACAATCAGTACATTTTGGGGTTTCAGATCTTGGGGCCGCCCCTGGAGATGGTGCAGAGCCTGCTGGGAAGCGCTGCATCAAGGGTGTAATAGGACGTGGGGTTCCACCGATGGCATGGCTTGATGCCGAGAAGAAAGTGGAGCTAGGTGGTGGTGCTATAGGTAGGAAAGGATATTAGGATTGGACATGAAGTAGTTAAGTGATCAATGATGAAGAGAAATGGAACAAAGAGATATCAATAGATGAAAATAAATCATAACTTGAGATATGATGTTGAAGAAAGAACTGAAAATTCTGCTTCAGCTGGCTGCATGACATATCACGCTAGCAAAAAGACATATTGGTGCTTTGTGAAACATTGCATTTCTTAGGTTTCAATAAATGCCAACAACTCATAATTTTCATTCATCAGTAGTTTCAAATAATGAGAGAAATATTTCTTAAAACTGCTATATTCATAAAGCACATTCAATTGTCTTTAATTCAACATAATACTCTTAAAATGTCTGTAAAAGAACACTTTACAGGGAGTTAAAAAATGTATGAACGTAATCTTGGCACAGCTTACTTACACAATTAGCCTTTCACAGTCTGCACAGATATTCTGTCCTGGAGGTAGAATCTTGAAAGGGTCTTCATGGGGGGTAGTGGGAGTGGACTTAGTCTCAGGGGCAGAAACATGACGCAAACCAGACACTGGAGGAGATGTCACAGAGCCTGGTACAGGTGCAGTATCTGGTGGATATACACCACAAGGTCTTGATAATGAGGAAAATGAATTAATAAAATAAAAAGAATTCCCATCCAAAATAATTATTTTCTTTAGTTCTTTCAGATAAAAATAAAATAATTAAATTCTATTGGCATATCAATATGTATTATTTTAAATATTCCCTTCTAACTTCAAATTATTTGGCCAGAACTACATTACAAAAATTAATATTAATAATAAATGAAAATTAAATAAATAAAAAAAAAATAATGAAAAATTAATAATTATCATAGGCATCTCTGAAATGTGAAATTTAGGGGAGAAATTAAAGGAAGAGTGTACCTCTGTAAAATTTTAGTTTGTCACAAGAATTTTTTATTGACTTACTTAAATCACACAGTTAATTGAGAAAGATCAAGTTATACCACAGCTGTTCATGTATTCAGTCTGACAGTACACTCAAAGAAACTCTGACAGTACACTTTTTAAAGAAAGATGACAGCCAAGGAAACAATAGTGGCTGCAATTGTGCTTAGAACTGTAATAGAGGGAAGCAATGCAGGGGTGGCTCTGCTTCCACCAGATCAGAAGACTTTATAATATTCCTTTCCAATGCATTCTTGACTTTTTGACTAATAAAAGACAACAAAAGGTTTTTGTGTACTTCATATTATCATTTCACGGTCTGAATGCTATGAAACAGCATTTAAATACTGCATTAGAATGAAACTATGACTGTATGTGAAAATATTTGAAGGGGGGGCAGAAATGTCCCACCCACCAAAGATGCCTGTGATAAATATAAAATAAATAAGGTCCAGTTATTTGTAAAATTATCTGCCTATTACCAAATATTTTAATGTGAAGATTATTTATGAAAGATTTTAATTTTTCAAAAAATGATGTATGTTTACATTAGAAGTTTGAAGTTTGTAAATACGCAAATGTTTTCACTGTTCAAATAAAAGTAGGAAGATCCACATAAATATTCAACTTTTTTTTGAATGGGAATATATTCTATTGTAATGAAAATATTTATTTCATTATAAAATTTACAGAAAGAGCAAAAAGTTCACAGAAAATGTGAAATAAATTTTGAATGGGATACCAAAAAAGTAGGTACCAAAATTCTTGCAAAACATTCAAAAAAAGAGCAAAAAACAAAGGAAGAGAAACAAAAATTAAAATCAAAAAGGTAATTCATTATCCCATACAAAAATTAAATAAACGAACATGCTAGAGGAACTTTGTTCTGGTCAGCAGCTTGATGCAACAGTATGTGACATCTGCAATGCACAGTACATGCGAAAAATTTCGTAATCCATAATTTGAACATTTTCAATATTTTATTAGTTTGAAGGACAAATGTTTTAAAATACATTTAATTGTGAAAAAGTTCAAAAAATGGATTATGTAAATAAACGGTGACCTGCTACAGACCACAAATGATCTTGTCCATATGAGGATTTCAGAGAAAGAGAATTTTTCCCAAAAGATAAAAGCTTGATTACTGGATTCATAACTGCAGATTGGTGAAGGTCTGCATCACAGCAGCTAGAAAGCTTTCTTATGTGACTGCTAGAGTTTCCTAAATGGAGTGAAAATATATCATGGTGATATAAAAGTAAATATATTGCTTTTTATTATTGATGATTCAGATCATGTGACAAAAATAGCACAGAAATTAAAGAACATTTGGTGGATTATTTTGAAAGGAGGGATCAATGAATACAAAAATTAATCAAATACAAAAATCAACAAATACAAAAATAAAAAATCAGTCCTATTTTGGTAACAATAAAGTCCTATTTTGCTAACAGTAAAAATGACAAAGTGGTTTATTAATTAAATTAAAATTTTTTAAAGGCAAACATTTTTTGGAGAAAAAAAGCACAATTTTTTAAACAGATGTTAAAATGTTGTAGATCAGTTGCATTTCATTCATATTATGAAGGAATGGTTGCGACACATTCTATACTTTGTAATCACTTTAAAACTTCATTCTTCTGAATCAGTTATGGGACTTTTATTGTTTTTTGATGGGTGAAAACACAGAAAGGATGAAAAAGAATCACAGTTATCAAACAAAAATAACCGGAGATTTTACAGCAAAAATGTTTTCCATACTTAGGTTAAACATTTGAATGAAATACCACCAATTTTATTAAAATAAAATTGGTGGTCTGTGGAATGATGATTAAAAAATTTAAAATAATCCCAAAACACAATGATGAAAGCTACACCTTAGTACATAAATATAGAGAAATACAACAGAGAGGACTTTTTTTTAATTCAAGAAAATTTAAAAGAAAGGGAGATACAGAACGGCAATTTGAATTAATCAAATTTAAATTATTAAAAAATAATATTCATATTAAAAAAAATTTAAAAGCTTATTACACTTAAGTGGAAACAGGATAGAAAAGCATTTAATGGTACTTGTAGAGATAAGTTTAGATGCATCAGTTTTTTAGCCACCTTTTCGCTTCCTAGAGCATCTCAACTTTTTCACCTCAATTACGCACATTTCAAATTTGACATTGTGACTGAGAAAATTATTAAATTTTGTTATGAATAAGAGCTTTTAGAGCTTTCTTGCCAAATATTCCTTTACATATTCCATCAAATATTAAACTGTTCTGCATATTTGAAGGCTGCACATTCTTTGTATTAGACAAAATTTTTGAAATAGTGAGAAAAGTATGTAATATTTTTTTATTATTTTGAAAGAGAACTGTTGAATTCAGTTTTTTGCTTCTTCGTGATCAATCTTCTTTCCCCAAAAAAATAAATTCTTGGAACTGTTATGTGGAAATCTATTTCTACTTTCTACTTATTAGGGCTTTTCTTCAAATCAGCATTTTATTATTTTTCTGTTTAATCCTAGTTTTAATTTATCGAAATGAAACTTAAAAAAAATAAAACCATATTTTTAATCTTTTTAAGTAAGAATTTCTAAGGGAACAAACATTTCTTCAAATGATCCCATAATTTGAATTACCCCATTGAATTAAATAGAGTCCACTATAACTATTTTGTTCCTGCCTAATTATAGATCTTTTTTCAAGTTGTAAATTACAGACTTTTGTACTATCTATCTACAACAATTTCTTAATTATTATTAATCAATTGTTAAGTACCAATTAATCATGTTACCTGGTTCACTTTCTCTTGGTTCGTTATCAATTTCTTGCAGGAGCTTCAATACTTCACTGTTACCAGGATTGTAACTCTTCTCATTCTTCTTAAAATTTACTCTGAAGCAAAGAGAGTTAAATTTATTGGTTTGTAATTAATAAATTAGCATGATTCAAATTACCAAACAAAACATCACAAATTAATTTATCATACCCCAACACTCCACCTGCCAATACTTCAGCTTGAGCTGACAGAGTTTCTGCAATTGTTTCTTCACTGTACATGCCAACTGGAGTGTTGTATTGCTTGTTAACAATGGATTTTACTGTTCCATCTCCAAGAGAGCCATTTACCTGAAAGTTTACAAAAAATTAAAAAGTAGCCACGACTGCAATGATATATAATTTTAATTTGTGAATATTAAAATCTGAATCTAACATTTAAATTAATTGAAGACTAGTAGTCCATGGATTTGCCACCCAGCAGTTTCGTAAACAGAGTCTGCATTTGTATGCATATTTTTTGTGTTAAATATTACTTGAAAAATTATTAAATTTTGTTATGAATAAGACGTTTTAGAGCTTTCTTGCCAAATATTCCTTTACATATTCCTTCAAATATTAAATTGTTTTGCATATTTAAAGGTTTCTGCATATTCTTTGTATTAGACCAAATTTTTGAAACAGTAAGAAAATCATACAATATTTTTTAATTATTTTTGTATTTTTACAATGTATATATTTGTCATATCTAGAAAAATTAAAATAATGGGGAATAATGAAAAAAACAACAGAAATTCTTTTGACGTAAACATATAAGTGCTTCTTAGAATTGGGGAATAAATAAATTTATACTTTCGAAAAAATTCATGAAACGTTCTCTTATATCAGAGTGCAATGAAGATGTTGCTCCCGTTTGGTTTCAAAATAGTTTCCAGTGGATGTACATGTCAAAGATATCAAGGAGTTTAAAGAAGATCATAAAACATATCATACCAATCAATGGAAAGGAAGAAAACATAATAAGGTCTGTCATGTTTTATTCACTATATTGGAACATACTTTGGTCACAGGAGCTTCTTTGTCAGACTGATTCACAAAAATATTTAGAAATAAAATAAACATATCTTTGGAATAATACATCTTGAAATTTTAATTCTTCTTTACATAGTTTTTTGCAACATTTCAAGAAATATTTTTTTTCCCCATCTTTAGGCTACAAAGAATACAACAGCAAAACTTTAGCAAATACTAATCTAAATATGTTACTGAAGATAAAATACAATGGAAAAATATAATAAAAATGTAGCACTCAATGTAAAACAATATGTGAAGACTCCCCATTTTAAAACTGCACATTTTTACACTAGCTGGTGTTAATTTTGATTTATTAATTAATTTTTTTTTTAAATGGTGTGTCTCCACATATTGTTTTATATCAAGTGCTAATATTTGATTATATTTTTATCTTATTTTTTCACTCTATTTTAATGTCAATAACATTTTATTTAGATCAGTGTAGACTAAAATTTTCCTGTTTGTAGTCTGAAGATGGGGAAAAAAGAATATTCCTTGAAACAAGAAAACCACTGAGGTCAAAGTATCTTCTGGCAGAAGGGCCAAAAAAATTCAAAAAACATCCAGCTGTTTTTCAACCGATACAAATGTTTTTTTTCAAATGCTTGTCAAAAGGATGTTTAGTCTGAAAGAAAATTTCTAATTTCACAGCACAGTACAAACAAGTAGGTGCTTTAGCTTAAATAATATCTTATTACCTGGTCTATTACCAAATTAAAAGTAGGTACCTATTCACTAGTCATTCACAGAAAATTTTCCAAATAGCATCTATTGCTTTCTTGCTCCTCATCCTTAACAGATTCTAATTTCAAATGTAATCTCCGTTTTGTTTTATTTCTCTCCAACACTCCACTTCACAAATTATTAGGGCACGAGGAACTAACAAGACAGCATTTAATGAACAGTTAATTTAATTATTGTGTCTAACAAAAGAAAATTATATTACTACAAAAATAAAATTATTTACAAATTATGTATTCCTATCAACCCTGGTCTTGTTCATGTCCCCACTCCCAACATTTTAGGTTTTGCATTGTTTCTATAGCGGGCTCCATTCATAACAAAACAGTACCTGGGCACCACCGAAGGGTTTGGCAGCTACATTGTGACCAGAAGCGATGGGGGCAGCCGCTTGAGGCCGAGCCGCGAGAGACGTCTTGGTGACGGGGGCGATATTTCCAGCAGGTGCCGCGCTGTTAATGGAGGGTATAGCTCCAATAGGTGCAACAGCCGGCTTCCATGTGCTACCACCCCTAAAACAATTAAAAAATCGTTGGTTTTACATTTTATATCATATTTACATTTACATTCTATATCCTCATTTTTTTGTGGGCCTACTAAAAAGGTAAAACCTAATTCTGAAAAATTTCATTCGGAATTTTCTTCTCTTTTTACAAAACAAAACAAAAAAATGGAATTGGAAAATAAACACACAAAAGTAAGTCCTTCGATGCTTTTTTTCCTTTCCTTATGTAATTTCCTTATATTACAGACACAGGAATTGTAATGTCAATTAAAAGAACATTAGATTTCACACCAACTGTGTGAAAGTCACAGCGTCTCCATCACATCCTAAAAGCAAGCTATGCTTCACAGATATAATGTGACCGCGATGTACTTCACATTTTCGCTTTCATTTCAAATGAACTCATTTCTGATGAGTTAAACTGGATATCTTAAAACGGGAGCCGAGCTTCTTTTAAGAAGCTAATCTTCCTATGTCTAATATTCTCGTTGAAAAGAATTGATAGGCTACCGATAATTACATGGAAAAAAAATTAATATACAAACAGCATCAAAGCATCTCAAACACTCGCTTCAGAAGATTATTTTTCACTTACTTCAAGTAACCTGCACAATTTCTCTCTCTTAATACACGGGTATCTGCTAGGAGATGCGACTAGCCCTGCGAGCGCCTTTGCATCGGCAGATTCGGTAACTGATGCTCACACGCGGCGAGCGCAGCGATGATGTGCGCCACCTATGCAGATCCGCACTCGCACATGTGACGATCCACTGGAATGTTGGACAGCTCCCAAATAATCCAAGGGGTTGCCGTAAGAAACAGCCTATTTGTTCTATGCGGCGCGCAAGGACGTCCACTCCTTGACCCTGCGACGGTTTGCGCGTCTGCCCCGGCAGCCATTTTGCAAGGACGGATTGGAATCGGAGTTGGACTTGTAGATGATTGGCAACAAGCGTTTCTGACGGTTGATTTCTTATCAAGACAACAAAGATGGTAGTTGGCTTCCAGTTGAAAACACTTCATTGGTGCCCATGAATATAAACATGCATAGACTTTTGTTGTCTTGTTACTGGTAGTTGTTGCTTTGAATCAGCTTTAAACCGAAGGTGTTCTAATAAAGTATTTTAGCATCATTGTAACACAAACTCCCAATTATCTTTATAAAATGGTTCTTACCTTTTCAGAAAAGTTCTTCTTTGAGAATTCCACGTTTGCTATTTAGTCTACTACTAAATAAATTATAAATTTTTGCGAACAAATGCTACTGTGTAAATGTCATTGACAATAAAGGGAAGTAAATGATATAAGAACCAGTTTTTCAGAAAAAATTGGAAATTTATTTCCAATTAATAAGTATTGGTACTACGTTCTTTGTTTGTATGTATTTATGTTTTTTCTTAATCCTTCCTTTCCATTCCCAAATACTTAGACATGAAAAAATTACGAGAGTGTTAATTAAGTTAATTGATTTTATTATTGTGTACAAAATTAAATTGTTTTCAAAAAGTATTTTATTTCTCCTGACGGTTTTGTTTTGATTGTTTCAAAAGCGAAATGCAATCATAACTCCACAATCCAGATTTTTTTTAAAAAATTGCTTTTCTTTGCAGTAAAAATATTTATTTTTCTGTGAATTTTAAACTGCATATTTATTTAAGATTTTTATGCATACTTTAGGGATTTATTACGCATATGGCATTTTTTAGACATTTTTTACTACATATAAATCCTGTATCCAATTTTCGCGAAAATGCCAGATAAAGCAGGTCCATATATCGAAACTGTCACAGAATTTTAAGTATGCGCCTTGAATCGGCAAGATCGGTGCTAATTTAATGGGCAAAACTCGAGGTAATTCCGCGAATCACGTTCTTTGACGAGAATGGGAGAGCCCCTGGTAAGGTCGACGAAGATGCTCCCAGGCAGCAACACCGGCACGTCACCTTGGGCGGGCAGCCAGCCCACCGGAGGAAAATAAGGCTCTATTTTTAACGCGGTTCACGCCTCCCCGACACTATTCGGCAGGGAGGGGCGACTTTGACAAAACGGCGTTAAGTCACAACCAGTATTCCTTCATAATATGAATGAAAAGTGACGCACATCCTGATCTACGACATTTTTACGTCTGTTTGGAAAATTAAGCCAACTTTATTTTCCGGAAATTTTCAATAGTTTTATAAGGTTGCCAAAAAATAATTTGTGACTAAGGTGTATTAAAGACGCATGAGAGAGTACTTTTAGAGTTCATGTTTTTGACAATCTCAGTTATGTATGTCTCTATTCTACATTTTTCTTTCCCGATGAAAATAAACGTTTTGGTGACTAAGATATCCATTTTTAGGTGTGAAAGTGAACGGTGACGAAGACGTCTATTATGTTCAGGTATTCTAGTGTAAAGCAATTAAAAGTGGTCCTAGGATAGCACTAAAATATTTCACAAGAAAGGTGTCCTTTATCGTCGTTTTCTGATTGACTGCATATTGCGTCTCCTCTAATTTATACTATCCAATAATAGCCATCATTCACACAGAACGTCAATATTCAAAAGAATGTATGGATTTTAAATACACAATTTTGAGCATTATTCAGATGGTTATAGTTTTATTATTATTATTATTATTATTATTATTATTATTATTATTATTATTATTATTATTATTATATAAATACCATACTTTTATAAATTTTGGGGGGCCAATGATATCGATATCGATGGAAATTTTCTACCCGCAATTTCCCGGCGATTCGCAGAACGAAATAAAGTTGAGACAAACTCATGTTCTGATCTGGGCAATATTTTCTAACCGCATTCGGTAGTCACTGCTTTTGACATTCACAAGTACGAAGAGGGCTTCCGTGGCTGGAGTTAATGGAGCCCTGGATACCAACGAGCGTGCATTTCTGCACAGGAGTTCCGGTCGCCCGCAGCCGACTTCGCGCGGCGAGAGCTCAATGTGTGCAAGGTCAGTGAGGCGGGAGCTTGCTTCAGAGGCTGACCAATCTCGGCGACCTGCCTGCGCCAGACCACGAGGCCTCCAGATGTCTAGATGACGCGCGGTTGAGGCGTTCCCCTGCCGTTTCGTCACAGGCGCGCCACTCGCCTCCTCCACGGAATAAACCTAATTGCACGCTCCGCAGTAAAGTCTAGAAATATTGACTTCCTCAGTATGCGTTAGCGAAAGAAAGGCAAGATTGAGGAAGAATGAAAGATCGAAAAAAGGAGGTAACGCAATGCAATGAAATGAGAAAAACTAAACGAGTAGAAGAAAATTAAGGAATTAAAATACATATTGATGGAAAGTAAGTAATGATGAACGAGAGAGTGGAGAAAGAAGACAGATACGAGAAAGTGAGATATTTGACACTAGAATTTCCGCGCTCATTGCTCGTATTTAGTAGTCCTCACTAATGCATATACTCCCGTCATTATAATAAATTACTGTCACTTCTTGAAGTGGTTAATTGAATCGCATTGAAAAAAGGAAAGGACTCTGAAATAAATATTTTGAATCAAATTTCATGTTTAATGTTTTTTAATACAATTGATAATTCGAGACATTATTTCTTCTCATATAATTAAAATCTTAATATTCAACGTTGCAGATGGCTCAGAAGTTTGATGAGTATATGCTAATAACTTTACCACCATAATATTTGTTACATAATTATTAACAGAAAAATACAACACATCGAAAACGTAAAATTAAAAGAATATTCGTTAAAAGTAGAAGATAATGAGTGAAATAAGATACGACAAGATATATACAATATCTATGAAGATGGTATGAGGAGCATGAAACATGACAAGAAAATTTTGATATTTGTTTTGCAGCTACAAGCAAAGGAGTAAGGTGATTTATTCGTTTTCAAGATTTTTAGTTTCAAAATCAAGTCAATACACACAGTAAAATAGGTGTATTTGTTTTTATAACTTTCGAATATGAGATTTGTGAGTCGAGAAACAAAACCAGTAATTTCTGAGCTTTAAGTCGAGACAGCTTTCTGTGTACGTTTATATTTGCTCGTTTCGCTTTCGTCACTTGCACGGACCGGTTGCTGCGAGAATTAATCTCCCGAATGATTACAGACGTCTCTAACTTTTATATGCGGAGAAAATAATATTCAGCAGTGCTAACTTACATGCTTTTTACTTCAATAGTGAATCCATCTGTAAATAACGTAGATCTGTTTTCTTCAGATGATTTCTTTCGTGACTATTTCCCATTTTGGAAATCAGACAATTTGTCGTAAAATGACAGCTGCTATCTCAGTATGCCTGTAATTATTCGAACATGCTAAAATTGATGAAATTTATTGAGATCGTTTGTCAAACGAATACATTGTCCAGATATAAAACTATTTATAGAAATGTCGTTAATCAAACACATAAATTTATCCAAGCGCAACGCAATATCGCCACAAAAATATTACTGTGATTGAGGCAAAGACAAACTCTCCCAGAGGCATTCAATTGTTCGGGCGGAGCGGGAGGGCGGGCGTGGCAGAATTCTTTCGCGCCAGTCGCACCGCGCTGCGCCGCGCCGCGCCGCTCCA
Source organism: Teleogryllus occipitalis (assembly GCA_011170035.1). Lineage (NCBI taxonomy): Eukaryota > Metazoa > Arthropoda > Insecta > Orthoptera > Gryllidae > Teleogryllus > Teleogryllus occipitalis. The sequence goes on along the minus strand of BLKR01001667.1, from coordinate 179,937 downwards.
CGTCGGTTGGGATTCTTCTCGAGTCCTGGCGAATACCGCGCTCTTGGGCCGCGGCCAAACCGCGCTCCGGCTGGTCGCCACTTCGACTCCCGAGACGACGAAGATGCCGCGCCGATTCACGGACAAAAGTGCGTTTCCCACCAGGCTCCTGAAGGCTATTTACGAGGCAGCGAAAAGATGCAGATGATTGCTTTTGAAGCGTAAGGTCATACTAGGAGTTATGATATAAAGGATTGCTATATTTCAACGAGCTTTGGTTGAAAATCATATTCTGTTTTCATTCCAATCATTAACATGACGCAACCTATGCACGTCTTCACTAACTTTCTTCGAAAACGGTTAATTACCTCTGATCATAGAAAAAATCTAGGATCGCATGTTGGTAATTATCGAAATAGATCATTCAAACAAAACATAAAATATTAACCCTGACATTTTATTCAAGACATTTTATCCAAGACATTTTGACCTAAAAATCTAAATAAAACCTTTTTCATTATAAATATCAAACACCGAAGACAAATATTATTTACACAATTCTGATTTACCACGTGATTTGCACTTACTATTAATAAGAACTTTCAAGATGAGGATGGAAAAGTATCACTTAAATATATTCCTTAAGGATATCAGACGCTATAATTCTTATGAATCGATATATTTTTAGTGGCTCTTGGTTATCTAACGAAATTTCAACGATAGGCAGGTGTTGTGGATCACACTGCTGTACAGTACAGCAGCCTACGTGACAAGCCCGGTTGCCCCCATGTCCTACTACTGGCATTTGCGCCACATCCTTGGACCTTGAGGCTATTTGTAGTAAGAAAAGGACGAGCTCACCGTTGCACCTCGGCTAATCTCTGCGCACATCATCACAGTAGGAACGTCGCCCACTTTAAAGTTCGAGATCTTTCGAATCATCCCTTCCTTTAAAATTATATTATATTTAGCAGCGATCATCATGCTTCAGACAAATAAAATCTTTGTAGAATGTATTGATCCTTTCTTACCAGCTACATTAGATCTTGAGCGTATATCTAAAATTTACCTTGCAAGATAAAATATAAAACTGTATAAAGTGTGCAGAAAATGACGTATTATTTTGCGATTCATTTTCTTTCTAAGTTAGTGAAGAATTTGTCTATGACTCCCTGACATAAGACAATTCATACATTTTTTACTTTTTATTGTAACTTTAAAATTTGAAAGAAGTAATAATAAAATTGTTTTGATTTGAATTTTCATTTTGAGTTTTTTCAGGCATTAAAGAGCCTATTTAATAATTTCATTGTCACCCAAGTGTATTATGCATCTATTACTCTTACAAGAGTGAAGCACACAATATATCATTTTGACCATCCAGGTTAAAGTGTATGGAAGACATGGCCCAACTATACTAGAGATAAATTTTCTTATTGACCACTTAAGGCTAAATTATGTTCATTTTTTTATGACTCGATGGGTGAATGAAGTTGTAACTATGGTTTTACCCAGCTACATCAATCAGCTCATGGAGTACAGTTTATTCTGATGCCAACTCTAAATTTACTCTAAATTATGTAAAACAATATTGATAGAATAGCAGCGAGCAAAGTTGTACGCGCAAGTAGGAAAACATATATCACCTCTCAAATAAATTAAAGCGTTACGAGCACTGCACCCGAGGCTTTGGATATCCCAAGCGTCCGATTTTGACAGAAGATTATTTTTAATTTGAGGTCATTGGAAAGTGCCTGACCTACGTGGATCAGCCAATCGAATGAAGTCAGAGCATTGGCGATTCGAGTCGAGATGTCTGTTTTCGGCACGATCGTAATCGACCGATCGCTCGCCATGCGAGTTAGCTCGAGGGGACAGTTTAGTAAAGAAGGTATTTTGGTATATTGAATTGTATTATCACCATAGAAAGTCAGCACATGATATAGAGAAAAAAGCGATCGTAACATTTAGATGATCATTATCTTTTCTTTACGTGTATTGCCAGCAAGTAGTGTATTTTAATTATGTGATCTAATATTGATACTTTATTGTTAAGAAAGATTGTTCAAAAACAGTTTAATGTTTTCTGAAATTTCAACAAAATTGTCTTTCGAATATAAAGGTATGTATATAAGAATTATCCTTTTTTAGTGCGTCGTATTTCTATGGCTAACGATTTTATTAAGTAGCTTGCGTATTTCAATAGGTTGCTTTCATATGATGCAAAGTAAAACCTTCGTTAACGAAGCTGTCACAACATATTAACAATTTTATACATTACGGAGATTTTATACATCTGTGGTCTGAAGGAGAATAACGACTGTCCATTACTACAAAAATAACCGATTACTACGAAAATAACATTTTGTAATGAATTAAAATTTTCTGATCTGATGTGCATATGCATTGTGAACTGAATGTAATTGGAAAATTTCTGCCAGGAAATTCAAAATTTCTGTCAGGTTTTCTTCCTGCATATCCATATGTAATTAATTTTAATACTGCTTCTTGCCCAACCATTAAATCCATTTTCTTCCGAAAATAATACTGAGATGTACGGTCTGACCTGGCTGCTGTTAAGAAAATTCTCTCGTCGAGAAATGAAACAAGTCCAGACATTTGAATTCACAACACTATGTTTGCTTCAACTCACGATCAGCTCTTACAAAGTAGCATTAATTAGGAATAAGTGTTTTATTAATGAAAGGAGATCGAAAATTAGAACTATAATTCACACACAGTACTTCAATTTTAGGTCGCCATTACGGGGCGTTGCCTTAGTTTTTTATAAACTCGCATTTACCGCAGCAGCCCAAGCGAGGTCAAAAGGAGGTTATTTCTGTCGTTAACGATAACGAAGGATCTCCGAGCTACAAATAGTGTGTGCTTTAAGAATGTCTCTCGCTCTCTCCCTGCGAGCGTTGAACCAGATTGTGACGAAGAACCTATTCACGAATGGCGTAAGGCTCTTGCAAATGTTCCACGAGATGGCGTGGACGTTACTTCTCAACATTGTAACAAAAAGGCCATCTGGAGATTACAAAAAAAGTAGTACTTTTTTCCAAAAACTTTGTCAATGCCGGCGCACAGTATTTTTTTAGTAGATACATTTTCGTGTAGATTTATATTACGGATTTCCATTAATATACAAAGGGCCGGACATTTTGTAAAATACATTAATTATAAGCTAATAATATATTAATAAAATAAATATTAGCTTCCTCTTCCTATTCGAATTCTTCCAATCCCTTCCTCCTGCAGGACAATTTTCTCGACTGCACCATTTCTATTAACTTCTCCTTCCATTCATGTACTCTCAGAACTGTCGATATATTCCTAAATTATGGGAGATAAGCCTCTGAAGAAGCTGTACCGTGCAATTTGAGTAATAAAAGTGGGGAGAAAACAGAGAAGGAAGTATCGTGCACGGCTCATTGTTTCGTACTGATTTAGCATTCTCCTGAAACTGTTCATAAGAAATCATGAAAACAACCAATCAGATAAGCCGGTCTCTAGGCAATGACATAGTTTGCATAATCTTCTTAGCTACCGAAAAAATCTGTCATCGTCGGGATTAAAAGTAAGACCTCTTGTACTGCAAAGCTTTAGTTGCAGTCGCGGTACTAAAACTACTTTTGCAGCCGGTCTAATTTAGCCGATCAATCTGATTCGTTTAATATTTTAGGCGTTTGTAAAATACTTGAATGAGCCAGTGAGAGATAGTCATAAGCGAGTTTTTCAAGTTGTCGATACCTCGATTGATTGATTGATTGATTTTTTCGTGTTTCCGGGCGCGTCAACTGCATCGGTCATTAGTCCCGTTAGTGTAGTGCATGTTTTTTTCTCGGGAGATGGCGGTGATTTCCCCCGCTGGATGGCGAGATCCGGCGCCGACCTACCGTCGGCTAGTGGGGTTTCCCCCTAACCAGGACTCTCCCACTAGCGGGGCACCGCACCAGGCGGGACAAGCTCTAAGCTCCCGGCCGATCTCCCGGAATATGTAGTAGTGTAGTGCATGTTAGTGTAAGTGTGTGTGTTTTAAGGGAGAGTATAGGACAAGGAAGAGGAAGGACAGATCGCGCGCGGTCCGTGGCCCGTTTGGTAGGGTACTGCTCCGGCATTCGCCTGGTGTTGATCGGAGAAACCACGGAAAACTACCGATCAGAGTAGCCGGCCGCTAGAATTCTCCTCCAGACAGCGACTGAATTCGACCTAGCTGAAACGCTAGTGTCGAAAATCCTGCCGCCGTCAGGACTCGAACCTAGGACCTCCCGGTCAGAGGCGCTGCAGTTACATCAGTTGATGCACTGAGCTACCGCTGCCGGTCGATACCTCGATACTCTCTGAGCAATTCTCTTCTCATTCAGTACAACAGGTTTAAATTTTTTTGCTTTACGACAGGATAACCGTGACTGTCTCGACTTTCCATTGATTTGCTTGACTTCGCCAAACATTAATAAGATGTATCTCAAAACTGAATAAGTGTGGCTTATGATTACGTCTCACCGAGGTTTTCAATTGAGGCGCTGATGATAATAACGGCAGATCCCAACCGACCTCGCATTTTCAGTTAGAAATATGACGGTAAACTCTTGCCATATCGTATGCTGAAAGATTGCCATATCGTGTGCTGAAAGATCAAATGAAAAGGGATATGGCAAAATCCTCAAATTCCACCTTAAAAAATTTGTTCGGAGTGAAAATGTACGTGAACAAAATCAGAAAAAGTCATTTTTCAGGGAAACGAACTTGGGTTGGGATGTGCCGTTGTTATTCGCTCTGTCTCCACTGCTGCTTGCGCGCAGGGAACCAGCGTCGGACGAGCGGCCCATGTGGGATTCGCGACGGCGGCAAACAGCGCCCGGCGCGGGGCTCCGTTCGCTCAGCGCGCGCCATTTGCGGACTACCTCCGCCCCACCTCGCCCTCCGCGCGCGCAGCCTTCATTGACGCGGGGCGGCCCTGCACGGCGCTCGCTATGGGCGGGGAGCAAGTCAACCGCCCGCGCCCGCGCCCGAGGACTCATCACAACGGCCAATTTTCGTCCAATCCATACCCAGCATCTTCCAAAAATGTAGTTGATTGACTGATTACTAGTGATTCCGAGCGCGTCAACTGCTGAGGCAATTAGTCCCGTAAGTGTAGTGCAGTTTGTTGCTCTGGAGGTGGTGGTAATTGTGCCCCACTGGATGGGGAGATCCGGCGCAGACCTATCGCCGGCTAGAAGGGTTTTCCCAACAAGGTATTTCCCGTCAGCGGGGCAGTGCCCCCGCCGGGACAAGCTCTAAGCTCCCGACCGGTCTCCTGGTATGTGTGGTAGTGTAGAACATGTATGTATGTGTGTGCGTAAAGGAAAAGAATAGGACAAGAAAGAGGAAGGAAAGATCCCACGCGGTCTATGGCCCGATTGTTAGGGAATTGCTCCGGTATTCGCCTGATATTGGTCGGAGAAACCACGGAAAACTACCCATCAGAGCAGCCGGCCGCTAGAATTCTCCTCCGGACAGCGACAGAACTCGGTCTAACTATCTGGCTAGTATCGAAAATTCTGCCACCGTCGGGACTCGAACCCCAGGCCCACCCGGTCAGAGTCACTGCAGTGACATTTGATGCCCTGAGCCACCTCATCCGGACAAAAATCTCGTTTGTAGAATAATTAACGTGTTATAGTTGTAATTGGGCGTAATTGGCTTTTCGTTCGAAGAACCCATCGTCGCCATCGCTGGTTCAATTTTCGCCCCAGGTTTTGGGTTCGGACTCTCCAGTTTACCAAAACAATGTTCCATTACTTCCTTACTCTCCACATCTCTGACGTGAAGCCATAAAACGTCGATAATCCACATCTTAGAATTATGCTAGAGTTTATTCGACGCCCGCGCTTCATAAGCGTGACTTGTAATCGTGTCAGTATGCAAACCTGGCCGGAGAAAATTTCACGAAAGCGGCAGCTATCACTACTTCCCGGACATTAGCATATGGGAACTAATGAAGAAGTGATGATGTTCCATGAAATAAAAGACAATGGAAACATAATTTAAGGGATATTATAAAGGAATTTTAAATTGTTGCAGCATAATTATATTTTCATCACTGAGGGGAGAGAATAATATCATGTATTTTTTTTTTTTTTTATTTTCACTTCTGCATAATTTACAATCTGTTCTTGTTGGAACAATAAGTAAATGGTATCTAATAAATACATTAATGACGTGAGTTATGGTGACAATGAAATTTTCAATTAAGAAATCGGTATGGCAGATCTAAAATATTCTCTCGTTTTAATCTATATACATGTTCACTGTTGTCTAGCAGGTTCGTTGAAAGATGATTTGGATGCTCGTACAACCTCTTCTGGTAAGCTTGACTCTTCGTGGTGATAATTTCTTCTAGCGGGATGATGTCAAGGTCTCTGTATATCATATTGTTTGTCACGTACCACGGTGCGTTGCATAGTTTTCTTAATGTTTTAGCTTCGAATCGTCTTAGAATTTCCAGGTTCGACCTACTTGAGGAGCCCCACAATTCAATACCATAGGTCCATGTTGGTTTGATTACAGCCTTATAGATCTGAACCTTGTTATACAAGGACAGCTTTGAATGTCTGTTTATTAGCCATGCCAGTTTGAGGATTTTAAGTTCTGCTTCCTTTCGCTTGGTTTTGATATGGGTTTTCCAGGTCAGGCGTTTATCCAAGTGCAGTCCAAGGTATTTGACTGTATCAGCTTCGTGGAGTTCTGTGTTGTTTAGTTTTACTTTTGGGCAGTTTTCTTTTCTTAGTGAAAAAGTTACGTGTTTTGATTTTGTTTCGTTAACTGTGACTCGCCAACGATGACTCCAATCTTCGATTTTGTTAAGATGTTCTTGAAGATGTTGTGATGCACAGGAAGGATCTTTATTTGCAGAGAGAATAGCAGTGTCGTCTGCAAAGGTGGCTATTGTAGTTCTTTCTGTAATTGGTAAGTCTGAAGTTGATAAAAGATATAATAATGGTCCAAGAATACTTCCTTGTGGCACCCCTGCAGAAATAGGTTGGAATTCTGATAGAGCGTCCTGGTATTTCACTTGAAATTGGCGTTCGCAAAGGTACGATTTGAAAAGTAAATAGTAGGAGTGTGGGAGAAGGCGTTTTATTTTAAATAAAATTCCTTCATGCCATACCTTGTCAAATGCTTGTTGAATGTCTAGAAATGCTGCAGAACAATACATCTTTTTTTCCAAGCTTTGAGAAATTGTGTTTACAATACGATGAGTCTGCTCTATTGTTGAGTGCCCTTCTCGAAAGCCGTATTGAAAGTCAGGAATCACATCTTTAATTATTGGCTTGAGACGTTGTAAGAGAAGTTTCTCAAAAACTTTTGATAGGACAGGTAGCAGACTAATCGGTCGGTACGACGTTACTTCCGTGGCAGTCTTTCCTGGTTTCAAGATCGCTATTATTTGTGCATATTTCCATTGACAAGGATAATGACTAGTTCGAAGTATTGCGTTGAATATACTTGTTACGAATGCATATCCTTTTCTTGGCATTTCCTGTAAAATCTTACCAGTAATAAGGTCGAACCCTGGACTTTTCGTGGGATGCGTGTGTTTTTTAATTGTTTGTTCGACTTCTCGTGAGTTGAAATGCTTTATGGGCAGTGATAACTGTAGAGGTACATCCAGAAACTCTAGTACTTTATTTTCAATAGTACTTGGGTTTGTTGCAGGTTTGAAAACTGATGCGAAGTGTTTTGCAAAGCATTCGACCTTTTCTTCTGCGCTTCTTGCCCACGTGCCATCTTTTCGAATTGGTGCGATGTATTGTTGAGGTCGTTTCAATTTTCTTGTTGCTTTCCAAAGTGAATAATTCGTTTCAGCAGTAGGTGATAGAGCTTGAATATAATTAGAAAACGATTTGTTTTCGTATTCCTTAATTTGACGTGTTAATTGTCTGGCTGCGGTGTTATATTTCCTTTTGTCATCTGGTTGACGTGTCATCATGAATATTCGTCGGAGTCGACGTTTTTCTACCAATTTTTGTCTAATTTCTGCGGGATACGTTGGCGATTTATTTATTGTTTCTCTTGGTGTTGCGGCCCAGGCAGCGTCTTGTAATGTGTCTGTTAGGTGCTGTATTGCGTCTTCGATGTTTTCACCTGTTGTTAGCGGTGCATTTGCAGATAGTTTATAGTTCACGTAATCTCGGTACTTGTCCCAGTTTGTCTTATTACTTGATAGTTTCAGAGAATAACTTCTTTCAGTTATATTTGAACTGATGGTCATTTCTACTGGGGTGTGGTCTGAGGAAAGGTCGTAACAAGATTTCACTTCTACTGTACCAAGATGCACACCTTTTGCTAAGTAGAAATCCAGGAGGTCAGGAAGCTTGTTGGCGTCGGTGGGCCAGTACGTAGGTTCACCGGTCGATATAGTAGAAACATTTAGTTTGTTTAATACTTTGAGAAGGTTTTTTCCTCGTGATGTGTTGAGTCGTGAGCCCCAGTGCTGATTCTTTGCATTGAAATCGCCTCCAGCTATGAATCTTGATCCTAATGTATTTATAAAGTCTTGAAACTTTTGTTCTGTTATTCTATGTTTAGGCGGACAGTATACTGATGTTAGCGTTAGTAAAGCTTGACCTTCTGTCACCATTACAGATGTTGCTTGTATTTCTTCAGTTTTATATTCGTTCAGTTCATAATGTTTAATTGTGTTTCGAATTATTATAGCAGTTCCTCCATGCGCTGTACCGTCCGGGTGCTTGGTATTATATATGTCATATCCGGGTATCTTTAAGTAGGATTTTTCAGTGAAGTGAGTTTCGGAGATTAGCATAATATCTATGTATTTTTCTTTGAGAATAGTTACGAGCTCTCTTCGATGTTGGATTAAACCATTTGCGTTCCAGAGAAAAATTTTAATTTTTGGTGCCATTTAATGCATCTTGGATATTAATGACGTCAGTAGGCTAAGCAAAGCCCCAATTTGTTCCGATTGTTGTTTAAGGATGCTTTCGAACCTTTGGAATGAGGTTTCTATTATTTTGTAAAGATCTGTTTGGTTTTGGTTGTGGGGTATAGCGTATGTTGAGTTTTGAGGAAATACTGTACGTGAGAAGGGATTGGGTTGAAAGTGGCGAACTGGGAGGGGAGGGAAATCTGAGGCATTTGGCACTTTTTGTATCTTCTTGGTGGCGGTGTCTGTTTCTTTTCTCTGCTTGCTACGTTTATTAACGTAATCTTGGTACACTTGGCAGCCTTTATAGTTGGCTGGATGATTTCGCGAACATAGCGCGCAAGTTGCTGGCTGCGTTGTATCTTTTTTGCATTCTTCTGTGAAGTGTTCTTCACCGCATTTCACGCACCTCGGAGTTGCTTTACAGTATTTCTTCGTGTGACCATACTCTTGACAGCGATGACATTGTACTGGCGTTTTCTTTTTGTACGGTGCTTCAAATTCTATTTCTGCATTTACAAGTGTGTTGATATTGTAGATTTCTGCATTGTTTGCACTTGGTTCTAAGTCTATAAAAAATAGCGATAGCGGCTTTTTGCTTATTCGATGAAGTACGTTGTGCATATTACGAACGGTGTGACCCTTGGATTTAAGTTCAGCTTTTACTTCTTCTATGTTTGCTGACGGATGCAGATATCGGAGCACTACACGAAATGCTCTGTCTTTCTTTGATTGGTAGGTGTGGTATTTGGCCTCGGATTCGTCTAGTTGCTTAATTATTGCTCTGTAAGCGTCAATGGTTTTTGGTTGCACTTTTACATCCTCGCTGTACATTTTGTACGTGAAATCATCTTCTTTTACTTGTAGTTTTAGAAATTCTATTAATTTTGATACGTTTGTAACACTTTGCACGAATATTGGCGGTATGTTATGATCTATGGGGGGCTTTTTGGGAGTTTCAGCTTCCGGTTTGTCTTCTAATGCTGCATATCTATTTTTATGCGTAAACAGAGGCGCACTAACGCTCGTGGAAGTTGGCATGAACTGGTCACTATTGGCGTGTTTTTTCCTTTTTCGAGGTTGTTGCCACTCTAGGGTACTCACGGTTTTATTTGAGGTTGTTTCAGACGACTCCGGACCTTGTAGTTGTTGAGGCCATTGCTGTGGCTGCGTTCCATGAAGTTCCCAGGGTTGGCCTTGCTGATGTGCTGGATAGAAGCCTGTTGGATCTCTCATAAATAGTTGTTGTTGATTTATTTGTATCAATTGTGGATCCTGATTCATTAAATAATGATGTTGCTCTAGTTTTTGCTGCACATTTTGTTGCATTTGAAAGTTAACTTGATTACTGTTTTGCCCCGCTGGGCCACTTATAGCTTGATCTTTTATTGGTGTTGAATTAATATCACTGAATTCACTATGATGATTTAGTGTTTCCACTGCTCTAGCGATGTGCTGCCCCGTATCAGGGGAGCCACTTGCAAACATTGTCACTATCACTGTACACTTAACTCGTACGGTTTGTACTCTGCTAACTTTATCTCACTGAAATCGCCGGTGAAGGAGAGCGCTCGGCGCACGTCCGCTCGCTACCGTGTTCAGGCGAGAACTACCAATATCATGTATGTAGATAGAATACGAAGGGAAAGTAATTTTTCTCTTCTGAGTACATTTGAAACGGAAATAAAGCGCTAATTGTTTAATGGGCTCTAAAGAATTTTAGTCTTCTCATGAAATCTACAATTATGAGCTCAAGACGACAATGTCATTTATCCGATTACAATAATATGATATACGGTACTTAAATACTACATAAAAGGAAAATATCGGAGAAAGGGTGAAAACTGAAATGTTGAGGTTTATGTATATTATTTCTTCTCCGTGATCTAAATTCTCAATTTTATTTTACGTGAAGATGACTTTTTATTCCAAACGTCTCAGAAACGATTCATTAATTTAAACGAATAACTCGTCTGTTGCTTTATTTCATCAGAAAGGGAAAATTTATATAAAACATTCCCTTATTAATATTTCAGTACCAAACATTTACTTCAGGTGACAGATTTCTTTGATTTTACAAGAGCACTCCAACTAGTTTGCTTGTAAACACACTCTTTAAGCTTGGGTAAACGCGAAGAATTGTGGTGTTGATACATTTTACATCCCACCTGGGGTCCACATGAAAATGGCCTCCGCATTTGGTCACCGCAAATCCGCAGTGCTAGGGAAAACAAAACCTACGCTCTAGTCACGTGAGTGAAACGACCTTGCAAGCGCACAGGTCCGCGCGGCCTTTCCTCTGGCGGCGCGGCGCGGCGGTGCAGTGCGCGGTTCGTGGGCTTCCGGAGTGCGCACGTTGTGGTATGGAGCGGGATGAGGCCGGGAGAGGGGGCGGGAAGTGCGGGGACAGAGCGGAACGGAGCGGGAGAGACCAAGTCGCGAACCCGGGGCAGCGCAGGTCGGGTCAGACCAAGACAATTCGAGATGGGTTGGGACGAAACGTTGCGGGGCGGACAGTAAGGGGAGAGACCAAAACGGGATGGTAACGGTGGTGCGGGACAGGAGGTGTGGGACGGGACGGTAGTGATCAAGTCGCGTACAAGGGGAAGGGCAAGTCGGGACGGACCAAGAGAATTCGAGATGGGTCGGGACGAGATGTTGAGGGACCGAAACGGAATGGGGACGGGTGGTGTGGGACGGGACGGTAGTGATCAAGTCGCGTACAAGGGGAAGGGCTAGTCGGGACGGACCAAGACAATTCGAGATGGGTAGGGACGAGATGTTTCGGGACGGACAGTGCGGGGAGAGACCAAAGCGGGATGGGGACGGGTGGTGCGGGAAGGGAGGTGCGGAACGTGACGATTTAAGCCCCGGTGTGACGAGTCGGGCAAGGCGGGAAGGAGGTGTCGGGCCGGGGAGGTCGCCCTGTCATGAGGCAGGCGTGCGGCGTGGCGTGGCGTGGCGTGGCGCGGTGCGTGGGCCGGGCCAGCGTCTCAGCCGCCGCGTGAATTAGCATGCAAAGTACACAGCAGCGCCGCGTCGGCCGGCGCGCCGCGGCTGCTCGCCCGCCCGTCCGCGCTGCGGTGGGTCGCAGTCGCGCGACCGCGCCCGCGCCGAGGCACGCGCCGGCCCGCCACGCGCTCCGGAGCGGAGGTCCCAAAGTGCTCCTCAAGTGAGGTCCGCGGCCCACCGTCGGTCCGTGACGACATGCTCGACACTGCGCGGGAAACCAAGATGTAACTTGGAGAGGTTGAAATATGTTTTGGAACAAAGTATTGAATTCATCCAACCATAAATGCATGAATGGTGTCACGTCTTAAGTTACAGAGAATGAAGAAAATCTGAACATCTGAGAGTTGATAGTGAAATAAGGAAATAATTACTAAAAGAGAAAATAAAGTAATGGAAGTGGATTAATACAATAATGCAACCAATTTATATTTATGCCACGGAGAAATTACTTTTATTCTTATCATTCGAAAATTTTCACCATTGAAAACAGTAATATCCTCAACGAGTACAAGTGTCGGCGTAACAGTATTTTGCGCACTCATCTTTATTGTAAAATGTAATGGGAATGACGAATGTGGCATATCAAAATAAACGGTAGGTAAGAGCCGACTGAATCGTCAGCAATCGATGCAACCAACAGAATTAATCGACGCTCTTACAGGTTTTATGTTGGAGTCTTCCGGAGTGAAGTGGATTTCGACAATGTAAATTAATAGGTTGAACTGCCAGACGCCGTCGGGAAGTGTCTGGGAGAGATTTTTAGATATCAAGATTTTTATTGTCTTGATAGACAAGTTCTGAGTTTTCACTGATCAATTTCCGGCGGACGTAAGAATTGTTTCAGCAACAGTTCAAAAATATTCCTTCCTAATAAGTTTTGAAACCAAAAATCTGCTCGAGACCTGTTTTCGAAAACCACTCGTCAGCCCTTATCGCCTTCTTTACTTCTCAACTCTTTGAGTCCCCATTCTTAAAACATAATGAGTTCAGATATTCAGAATCTAGGTCTAGAGTATATGTCTTTTATTTCGTCGATTGTTTTTTTACTGGAACACTGACAAAGTGACGCAATTCATATTTTACTTCTCCTTTCCTTTTTCAGAGAGCGAGATCAAGACAATGATGCAATAATGATATGCAAGTTTGGCATCTACATAATTTACGTCTTGCTGTGTCATGCGTATATAATTACTGCGTGAATTTTGCGCTTCTATTTTATACATGAATTCAACTCCATTATAGTTATAACATACATCAACCAAAGGGTGGGGTATGGATGAAATCATTTGATTCTAAGAAGTAAAGACGCTAAGACCAGTAATTTTAGAGGGAAATCGAGAGCAGCTAATGGCAAGGTCAAATTGTTAAACAACTCGTAGCCCTTTTGGTATTCACATCAATATTGATTTTTAAAGAAGTTTCCAAGAATTTAAGCACAGCACATTAAGCACATTGTTATTAAATGTTTCTTTCCTTTCTTATCAGTTAATTTGATAGAGTCAAAAATAACGACGAAAAGAAAATTATATCATAAAATAAAATTTATCATGAGTATTTTATGCAAAATCGGGATTCGAAAATCATAAAAAACACGACGTTCTTGCTCCACTAACCTAGTGAACACCTCCAGAGCTCTTATGAAATAGCTTCTGCCGACTTTTGCACATCCGACATATCCCTGGCGAGCGCCTGTGGCCCTCAAGTGGGCGGGAAATGGCCCAGTGCCGACGGCGATTCTCCCCGCCTCTCTCTCTCTCTCTCTCTCTCTCTCTCTCTCTCTCTCTCTCTCTCTCTCTTTCTCTGTATCACTCTCTCCCGCCTGCGATGGCGGCGAGGGTCACCCCGGGCAGTGGCGGTGGTGGCGGCGGCGACGGCGGCGGCTTATTTCCAAGGGGGCCCGCCCGCGCCGCTCGGGCGGCGTAAATACAGCGGTGGGCGAGCTCGCGCGGCCGACCCGGTCGCCCGTGCCACCCGCCGCCGCCCGCCGCCGCCCGCGCAGCCAGGAATAGCCGGCGAAGCGCCGCCGCGCCGCGCAGCGCCGCGCCGGCCTCCCGAGTGCGTGGCGGAACGACGCGGCGGCTGCGACGACCAGAGCACGGACGAGGCAACGGCGATGGGTCGGCAGGTGGCATGATGTCGTGGAAATGACGGCGAGGGTGGCTGTGGGAGCAGCACAAGTGTGTGTATGTGTGTGAAACGTGAGGAAAAAGCGATTATCTGGAGAGATTTGAAGGTCGTTGACAGGCGGAGGAATTCGGGAAAAAGAGAAAGAGAGGAGGAGGGCAAGCAGGAATTTGTTTTGGAACGGAAATGAGGTAATATGACGGTGTCTGAGACAGCAAGGGGTTATAGATGATGTGATGACAGCTGCAGAGCGTAATGTGGCAGCAGGTGCGTCTTGCGGGTGGTGATGTGACCGAGAAGAATTCGGTTTTTCTCTAAGCGATTCTCGAGAGCTCTTTCGCAAGCAACATGACACTTGTGGATGTAGGTCATGAGGGAGCGAAAGCCAAAGCTCAAATAGTAATGTCTAATTTTTCGATGTGCCACAATTATACAATTTCGAATTCAAAGCGTCTCAGTATTCACTGACGTGTTTTCCTTTCCATATTGCATTTGTGACCCTTTCTTATTGTTTTATGACTTTCATTACATTATGTCTCTTTACTATTTTAATCCATTTTTGAACTCTAGCTATGTGTCCGTCGTCATCATCATTATCATCATCATCATTATCATTAAGACGCCAAAGAGAGAAGCCAAATGCAGCAGGAAAAGTAAAATGAATAATATGTATAAAGTGAAATGAAGTAATACGAAGTTTACTAATAAGCTAAGTAGCACATATGAGACATGGTAAAATAAATATAAAAATACAAAAACAGTTGAAAAATGTGTCTAAGGGAGATTAATAAGACATCAAAATAATATCAGAAAAAATTCATTGATTAAATAATTCTTGCTTATTCCGTATGAATAGTGTTACTTTTACAAATTAATCTCAAGATAAGAAGAGAGGGCGACATATTCTGTAAGTTTGGCAAAATACGTACTTTTAATTTCGAATTTAACTAATTTAAATTAATATTTACATGGGAAACAATTTAATACCATAAGTATTCATGAGCCATTAACATCATTTCATTTCAAAATCATCATTTTTACATTTCAAAATCGCCACTATCGTTTGAAACGTGTTAAAGCTTGTTTTGCTTCAATGCTTCTCTTACTACAGTTATCATATTTCAGCAAGCTCCTCCTACGATATACAATGAGTCAAAGTATATTTGGGTGTCACTCGACCTATTAGCTTAACGTCTAACCAAATATTCCACGATACGGCGCTTTAGAAAGCTCTTTAAATTCCATCTTCGCAACCAAACACGCATAGCGCGTAACTAGAAGAAGGAGCTGCTTTAAAAAATGCATGAATGCATTATTTTCCAGACCGTTAAGGTCGAAACTGATAGCCGCTATTTGAAACGATCGATTAAACATCGTTACGGACGACAGACACATACACCAACCAACACACACACACACACACACACACACACACACACACACACACACACACACACACACACACACACACACAGCGCGCGCGCGCGCGCGCGAGAACGCTGTTCCATTTTAAACGGGCCGTCCCTCTTCGGAGGCGTCCGCCCAGATCCCAGATACGAGCGAGCGCGTGTAAGGCACCCGGGCGACCGCCTGCCGCCGGCCGCGAGGCGATGCGACGCGACGCGACGACGCAGGAATCTCCAGAGAACGCAGCGCCGGCCGCGCCGGCCGATCCCGCGCCCGGACCCGGTCGCGCTTCGCGTCTGCCGGAACACGCGACCGACTGGCCCAACGCAATAAATTGCCGCCGACGAATGGGGAGGGTGAGGGTGTCCCTTCTCAGATTAGATCATACACGAAAACGCCTCTGCCTCGTTTTAAAATAAGTTCGACAACTCGTCGTGCGGGCGTGCGGTGCGGGTTGCGTCGACCGCGCAGTCGCAGGCGTTCATTAGATGCGCGCGCCGCGCGTCTCCGCTCTCGACCGCCGCCACCGCCCTCCCCATCCCCCTGCCGCCGCCGTCGAGAGGGCAGGTGGGCCGACCGCTGGCTGGCCACCTCTCAATTGTGTTCTATAGTTAGGGCATTGGCAGGCCGTGCGAATTGGTGCCCAAAATAAAGCACGTGGAAAGGACTAGAAATGTGGTTTGACTACTCCCGCATGTAAAAGAAGATCCATTTCGCGTTCGTGCTGAATGAAAATCCCCGACGCTATTACCGAAGCCACAAATCTTGTAGTGGCCGGTGTTATCGAGAGAGCCCATTGTAAGACCTCCGTTTTTAGAGAACTACAAACTAGGTCCAATGAAAGAAAAGGCTCATGGAAACTAGGGGAATTCAATCTCTTCGCTCGGCAGATAACCTACTCTGCTCCCATGATCGAATGAAAGGAATCTCCATTTCTGTGACTCGTTTTATACCGACGCCATTTTAACATACCTGGAAACAACAGTGCACTCTATCATCTATAGTTCTAATAATAGGAAATGATTATTGATCATGATAATGATAAACAGTACTATTGAATTCTTAGAATCCTTAAGCCTACCAACGTGACTACTCAACATGCTCGTCAGAAGAACGTAAAAGTCCTGTCTCTGACTATAGTAGCACCGCATAGGTTACAAAAACGAAAGACATTTCTGAAGTTAATACAGGCTATTTAAATCCCCTTTAAGTCTTTCGTAACTCGGTTGTTTACGGTTTCCGCGAAACTCTCCTGTTTCTGCAAAGTACTTTTATTCTTTGTGTTCTAGAAAGCACGTTAAGAACAAGGTCACTGTGTTGCCATTCATTTTGAGAATGTAGCACTTATATTGGTTTCTTCTACCTGATTCATACATTTTAATATACTGACATTTTTTTCCAATATTTTAGTAGACGAGAATGCTATTTTACCATTAAATTAACATCGTTTGGCGCATGTGAAATTCCCTGAGAGTCTTCAGGTCCTTCAGTTAAACTGAATTCCAAGGGACATACATTACATGTATACATAGAAAGATCTTTTACAAAATTATTATACTAACAGAACGTCTTAATAAATGTATTTGTGAAGCAAATTTTAGTGGAATTTTCTCAAATATCTTAATGGTTAATTATTAGATCTGAAAATTAGTCTATTTCGGGATAGTTTACAGAATCACATTATTTCTTACCGTATTTATTTCCCAAAATTATATTTTATACGCTAACAATGTCAATGCGGGAACAACAGCAATGTCAACGTCGATAAATCTCAGGACAATTACAAGTCTATAATTGGCAGTTTTAAGTCACTACCATCATGCCATCAACTGCAAAATAATAAAGTGAGAGAGTTGGTAGTGAAATTTATTTATTAATTTAATGGAAAGGAAACAGAAAATAATTCTATTGGACTAAACGCAATTGAATGAAAATGAATATGAAAACAGTAAATTGAAATTGAATGCTCATGCAGACGGCAATTTTAAAACCATGAAATTGACATTGCAATGGGAGAAATATAACTAAAACTCAAAAGACGTTTCGCTCATTGTTAATTAATATCATTGTCGTACGAAAGTTATTAAGGTAATCTAACTATTTTGCATAATCTAGATATTATTATTTACTTATTAAAAATTAAATCGAACATTTCTGCACACACGCAGTTTTTTTTTCTTATCAAGGAAGACTTTCATTCAGCCCCTTCCCGCCGTTCTATGATCTCCGTACACATATTCATCTGCTAAAGGCGGAACTAAACACAAGCGCCTTCGCGCCAAACGGAACTCACACTTGGCTGACGTCATGTGCGAATGTGGTGCCGCATTATCTGAGACATAAATTGCCAGCGATTGCCTCGTAACGCCGTCGCGCCTGCCGCGGGCCGGGCGGCGCGGGGGCGTGGGTGGACGGCTGAGGCCGCCTGCGGGCGCCGCGCCGCGCCGCGCCGGCTGATTGCTGGCCGGGCGACAAGCGGGGCGGGATGGTGGAATAGAGGCAGCGGAAACGACACGTAGGGAATAAATCGGAGAATTTAAGCAACGATAGAAATCATCATCATTAATCTAGTATTTCCATTTAATTAAGGATTCCAGAGGAGATTTTTGTTGGTATTTTTCACATCTTTTGGATCAAGTGACCATTTGGCCTCTCGGCTCTTTGCGTGATCCGCCCTTTCCTACACATCTGCAGTCTTCTGCATTTATCCTGCCACTCGGAATTCTATTTTTGATACAATGTAATGTAACAACAGCGCAAGTAAATCATCTGAAGTGTCACCACAAGTAATAACATGTGAAAAATCATGTATTCACGGTTTTTCAAAATGTATTTCTTCGAGTAATTTAAAATAGCACAATCTATTTTTCGACATCATTGAAATTATGTTTGACATATAACAAAACGATCGCGTGATTTTAGTATGTACTGTATCAGCAACACGAGCGGTCGCTCTACGTGCTTAAAACCACAAGTTTTGTGCGGCTCATGAGGGGGCAGCAAGTTGATGAAGTCACCATGCAGCTGAGTCAGTTGCGGTGACCAGAGGAGACGGCAGATGGCGAGTGGGGCACGGAAGATGAAGGTGAAGGGCAGTGGGTAGCGATGAGCAACAGTCGGATGGTGTCCAAAGATAATAAGTGGGCAGACAGAAACAGAGTGAGAAAAAAGAAAAGCGAGGAGGAGGCGGAAGAAATGAAGGCAGTGGGGCCGAGCGAGGCGGAGGCAAAAGGGGGGATGTCTGAGCGAGGAAGGGTTAGAATGTGCAGGGGGTAGAGAAATATGGGAGCAGGGGGAGGAGGGAGTAGAAGGGGCGCAACGATGAGGGGTTTGAGGGAAGGGGGCCGAGTGGGGACGGCAGAGGGAGGGTGACAGAGTGAAGGGGCAGCGCGAGGTGGGGATTGAGCGACGGGGCCAGATTGGGGGCGGCAGAGCGAGGGTGTCAGAGAGAGGAGGGGATAGAATGTGCAGGGAGCAGAGGGAGGAGGGAGTAGAAGGGGAAGAGCGAGGAGGGGTTTGAGCGAAGGGGGCAGAGTGGGGACAGCAGAGCGAGGGGGGTCGAACGAGACGAGGACTAAGGGGGCGGGGTCAGAATAAAGAGAAGAAAAGGACAGGAGCGAGACGCAAGGGTGGCGGATCGAGTGCGCGGAGGGGAGCGCGCGGGGGCGGAGATCACGGAGTGGGAGTCCCGGTGGGCGGCGGAGGCAGGGAACGACGGGTGGGGGCCATGCGGCCGGCCGCAGTGACTGCTCAGTCCTTCGAAGGCGGGGCTATTCATAGCCAGACACGCGCCGAAGGTCCTTGCTTCGAGGCCCGTTCGCGCGACGTCCCTCGCCACCCCCTGCGGCGACGCCTCAGCCCGCCGCCGCCCGGCGCGCTCCTGTCCGCGCCCGACGAGCGCTCGTTTGTTTGGACGCATTGCGATCCTCTGACTCAAACGCTAATATTTCAGACATGCGCCGCTGCTAAAAGATACCAAATCTCTCTCTATTTGCATGTCTTTTCTTCTAGTTATCTTTAAGTAATTGCCTTCTTCACTCAAATGTTACTTTCGGATTGGCCAATTGATGGGTGTCAATCTTCTGAATGGTTAAAAAAACTCAGGATTAATAAATTTTGATTTTGAACATTGATACAATGGAACAATTTAAAAATAATTACCAGAAAACTTTGAGGTAAAGGGTTTGTTAATTTATAACAATAAATAAACCCAGGAAATTCAAGATGCCAACACACTTATACAATCATTCGCTTTTTTTCGGCAAAATGAGAAACAAGTTTAAATCAGTGCGGAATGAATAACAATTTATTTGTGTTATATTAAAAAATTATTTATTATATTCCTTCCTGGGATTAAGTGACCCTCAACCCGGCTACTCTTCCATTCTTCACCTTTTTCTTGGACTTCAAAGGGGTTTTTCGGGTGTCGTAGTCGACGTCTTCCACTTCCCTTCATGGCACACTCGTCGCTTCCATTTGTCATCATCGTTGCCAGAAATGGGGCACATCCCCGCCCAGTCTTGCTTGTTGGGACCAAGCCCGTGGGCCTTTCTTGTCCAGTTTTCTGTTTTTCTTCGATCGCCGGGCACAATAGGCCTATCTCAGCTATAATAGACGAATATGGGAATGGGTGACAGATGGTAGGATGGAAATGAAATACTTGTTCATGGGACTGCGACAAGGCCACCATACCACGAACAAATTATGAAAATATCCTTGTCGTATATGCGGCATTCGAACACATGCCATCACCTTTAAAGGTCGCTGCTTCTACTGACTACGCTACATACGAGTACGTTACCCAAGTATATCTAAAGGTCAGCAATGGCATGTCATCTTCACAGACGATAGCATAAATAATACAATAATTTATTAATATAAGAAGCATGTCTCATTCTATGAATATAGTATTATGGGCAAAAACAGGCCCATACCGCGGAAAGTTTGCTCTAATCTGGCAGGCTAAAGAAAGGGAAGAAATCTTCAAAGTGGCTTTAACTCATCTGAAACGAAGCCTCGGCGGTCCTTTCATTTAACACCTATGCCACTTAGTTAGCGAGGAGTAGCTAGCATTCGCGGGGATCTGTGACATTCTGACGAGGCGAAGATTTCGCGTCTCTAGAAACAGAAGGGAAAATGCAAATTTTTTCTGTCATGCAGAGTCGGGTCAAGAACCGGAATACAGGTCATTTGCCCCTGTGCGCCATGCATCTATGGCAGGGTAGCATTAGGAGGCTCTAACACGAAATGGTTTTGGTAAATTAAAAAAAAAAGTTGGAATTTTATTTCATTATAGTAGTAGTAACTATACACAGAAGTTATGTCGATTGCAGCAGCAATAATTCCATATTTTCTCTCAAAATTATCGAGAATTGTGAATACTTGTGAATATTCCTTCTAACTTTTAAAAGTTTGTTTCAATATCTCCTAGTGATAGGATGATCCATGATCTTAACAATATCTTTCGAGAGGGTACTATTACGTACTCCTGGTTTCATTCAAAAGAAGGCGACAAGAAACAAAACGACGAAATACGAGTAGCAATACGAGAAGGACCTTTGCCTAACAATAAATCCTGAAACTTGAATTAGAATTTCTATCTACTGATCTGCCAAGACTGCATTTAAAAGTGTTATCTATACAGTTATTTTTTAATGAAGGCCGTACTCTCGAGGACTTTACATGACTTTCAGCGCTTGTAGTGATGTCGGGAATTAAGAAAGAATATATCAAGAAACAAATGGTGACTTTATTAACATACAATCACTCATTACGAAAATACCGTAGCAAACATTGGAGTATAGGACTTTAGATAGAATTATTTTATTGTAGTTTTTTCTAAAACTTGACCAGGGATAAATATATGCTTCTTGCGAGTCTTTCCACGAGTAACCATTTTTCAACTCTAATAATCTTGTTGTTCAAAATGACGGGACAGTCTCCTTGATTGATATTATCTCTAAAGAACCGACTTCCGAATTGATATTAATGATGCAGTGTCTTCATTTGTTTTCAAGCTCAGTTGTCTCTTGACACTGACATAAAAATTTATCGTTTCAGCTGTCACTCTACTCTGTCTCTCCAGCTACATTAACTACGAGGTCAGCAAGTAAACATTTGACAATAAATACGACTAAGTAGTTTTTTTTCTGGGAATGGTGATAAATGAAACTAATTTCTAGGTCACATATGAATTGCAAGGAGGCAAGAAACAGATTAAGTAAGTAACAGTACAGAACGCTAACTGGTCCGACTTATTTAATAGCAATTTATTACCCATCTTCACCTATCTAAATGTAACCATCACGTGACGAAAAAATGTGTCCCATATACCTCATTTCTTCATGTTAAATCTTACATCTTTATTATATCTTCAAACAATATAACGTTTCAATGTTAAATTATTCGCGTATGTATTCACGATCAACAAAAACGTTAATTGTCTGAAGATATAATACAGATGTAAGATTTAATAAGAAGAAATGAATTATCTTTGACTGTCCCTAATATTACGAAAATATTTCATTATTACTAAGTTAACTGCAACATAGAAATAACAGTATTGTGTGTGTACTTGTAAACTTCTTTCGCAGTAGTAAATGTAAATTCATTTCAACATATTTTGTCATCCTGTTTCACAAAGCACAAAGTCATCTTGGTGTTGAAGGCGCAGCGGTACTAGCTAGATGGCTCCACGACGCAGAAACTTGTCTCCTTGACGTGTCGCAAATTGACGTGGCGAAACCGCAGCGACGGAAGCCACATCGAGAGAGGGAAGCCGCAGAGATAGGGAAGGCGAGTCACGTCCTCGCCCGCCCTTCCCTTTTCGATACTTTGCCCTGCACTTCTTCACAGAAGTCTCGAGGACGGAAACCCTCACCGATAAAACTCACAAGGTACGACAAATACAGCGTACTGGTAGAAATTAGTAGCAAAAATACTAATGGACCAATTTTTTGTTCAATGCCGTTCACAACGTGCTGATTTAGTGCTATTAAAAGATATTCCCTTATTTTTATTATGCTTTCAGGTACAAACATTTATTTCTTAATGATCTTCTGGTACATCTTCAGTTTCTAGATTTTTGTTCGATATATCCAGAGTTTGTTTGATTTTACAAGACTCGGGCCCTTTGCCTTAAATCTAAAATAGTGTAAATTTCAGTGAACGATTTCGACCTCTATTCATACTATTGTTGTCCACTCTTGTATATTAGCTTTATCACGTCCAATTCTGAATTTTATTTTTTGCGAGTCTATTGTAACCTTATATAAGAAAACGGAATTATTGAGCAGTGGATCAGTCTCTCACTTTCCAGTTTTCCACAATACAAAAAACAGGTGCAGTGAGGTTCCGCAGTCTTGTAAAATTTCACGTTCGTCTTTCCACAATCCTTTTTCATGTTGCTTCTTTACCTTTCCAATTATTTTTTAGTATTACAAAAACACGCAATTTAAACTAATTAAAGAGCGAGGAAGCGATCGAGCGCATTGATTGGGGCGAGGGGCGGGGCCGCGGGCCCGATAAGAAGATAAGTCCCAAGAGCCCAGCGGCGGCGACGGCGATAGGCGCAAGTCAATATTGGCGCTGCGAGGCGCTCCTCCGCGAAGCGCCGGCTGCAGCAGCGGACGCCGCTCCTCTTCGCCACAGAGCGGCTCGAGCACTCGCGCACCGGACGGCTGGCGACGCAAGCGAGGAAAAACAAAAATGGACGACTAGGTAGAGCAGACGATTAACAAAGGGCGCTGTTGGACCTGATGGATTATTTTGTACTGCCGGGTGCGTGAACTACTATGCCATTAGACCCCTAAGTGTAGTGCGTGTTATGTCCAGTGAGGTGGCAGTGTTCCCATCGCGCTAGATTATGAGATCCGCCACTGACCTTCACGTCGACTTAGGGGTTTCCTTTCTCCAGGTATCTCCACCAACGGAGCACCGCCCCAGCCCGGGCAAACTCTAAGCTCCCGACAGAACTCCTGATATATGTGGCAATGTAGTTGGACCTCGCAAGTAAAGTTTTTCGAAAGTATGAGTTGCGCGAAATATAGCGAATTTTAATTTTTTTCTCAATACACGCTCTATTTTTCCTTTAAATCTTCCCCTCATATGTATCAAGGGACAGTAAAAACTATGGTGTTAGTCCCATATTAGACGAACTCTCTGCACTTTCGAAAGTTGCAAAAATTGCAAAAGTTTCCAAAACTACAAGCTCGGTTTCGAAACTCACTGTTTCGATAGCGTAGAGGTAAGACTCACAACGAGTAAACTCGGAAGACCTGAGTTCGAGTCTCGGTGCGGAACAAAACACTTACGCAGGTTGATGTAGTAGTATAATACAGCGGAGCAGTTAGAAATAATGCGAGAACGTTTGTGCTATTGTAGCAGCACTAGTTACTATTTGCAAACTCTATAAAATGCATGATTTCGTGTCGCATTAAATTTCTTGATTACAATATGAATTATTTGTAAATATAAATGTATTTCCTGTGCTTTATACGTAGGTAGATATTAGCATGAATACGTTGTATTCAAATTACATAGCTGTGACGCTTCATACAATTTCTTCACACTCTATTGACTTTACGACATTCTCATCCTTATTCTTCACGTAATTCCGGTACGGCATGTATTTGTAAATAAATGATCCACTACGCACACCCAACACAAACAATGGTTTCAAATTACGTCTCCCAGACGATTCACTTGGCAACACTGAAAGGAATCAGCCATGCGAAGATCTCGGAGCCCCTGTGAGCCACGGGGGAGTATTTCTGGCGCGCCTCGTCAGGGGCCGTAGCCGCCGCCGCGGCCGCGCAACAGCTGGGCGAGCTGTTGGCGTCGCGGCGACGGGAGGCGAACCTGGGACCTCGGTCGAGGGCACCCACGGAAGGCAGTGACGGCTCGTAGCGAACGAACTCCTCGCCTCACTCACATATCTTTGTCCAGAGCTATGTACGAGCAGTTCGTCTTGTTCGAGTAAGGAATCTTCAAGGATGCTGTTGCAGCTAAAGCTCCGTGATCAGCGTTTATACGATAATTCTGGAGTTCACGAGCTCCAGAGTTTTACAATCTACTGTATTGTAAATATCTTTACAGGAAGGTTGCAGCTAATATCGATATCAAAATAGCATAAGGTTACAAAAACTAAATAAAGTAAATATATTATTAACATACAGATAGACAATTCCTCTTTTGCATTTAATTGGTCAAGATCAATGTAGTTATAAGGGCATATTTTTCAATCAGAATGTTGAAAAATTATCATAGATTGATGCCTTAATGAGAAAACTTAAGATATATTTTACATTAAGTAAATGGAACAAATAAATGAAAATAAATAAATAAATACGCAATTGATCAGATTATTATTATTATTATTATTATTATTATTATTATTATTATTATTATTATTATTATTATGGCTACTTTGAAATAAGTCATCGAATTTCATATTTCATATCCAAAACCAGTTCCCATCAAACGAGAGTGCAACTTAAGAAGGAAGGAAGATTTCTTAATGTTCATCTAGCCCCTCTCTGTCTTGTTTTCCAAGTCGCTGACTTAACTAAGATTTGTGGTACCTCGCGTTTGCATGAATAGTACTCCGACCGTGTAACGCAGAAATACTGCGCAATCCACTTCAACTTAGATTGAACCAACGAACTAACTCCGTTCGCAGCAATGAATTCTAAACAGCCAATTGTTCTTAATAAAGACGAGCTCTGTCAGCATCCCGAGAATCACGCCAAAAATGTATGCCGTATGTTGCGCCACGCGGAGGCCGGGCCGGGGAATGCGAGTGCGCAAGACGCTCATCTGAAACGAGGCCGACTGATGAATATTCGCCCTGTGAACGCCGGGCGCCGCACCGCGGCGGGCGAAAGTGGATCGCGCCGTCAGTCATTGCGGCGCCCGCTGGCCGCCTTGCGCGCCCCTCGCCCCCCCGCTCCCCGCGCCACCGGCAGCGTGCTCCCACTCGCGACGCCCACGCGCTCGCCCGCGCCACCGGCAGCGTGCTCGCTCACCCATTCGCTCGCTTTCGCTCACGCAATCATCAATCATCAACCCCCTCTCTTTTTCATGATTGATTCGTTAATTGATTATATAGCGCTCGCCCGCGCCACCGTTAGTGGGCTCGCTCACCCATTCACTCATGCAATCATCAACCCTCTCTCTTTTTCATGATTGATTCGTTGATTGATTATATAGCGCTCGCCCGCACCACCGGCAGCGTGCTCGCTCACCCATTCGCTCGCTTTCGCTCACGCAATCATCAACCCTCACTCTTTTTCATGATTGATTCGCTGATTGATTATATAGCGCTCGCCCGCGCCACCGTTAGTGGGCTCGCTCACCCATTCACTCATGCAATCATCAACCCTCTCTTTTTCATAATTGATTCGCTAATTCATTATTTCATCTTTCCGGGAGCGACGACGGCTATGTGTCATTAGTCCCGTAAGTGTAGTGAATGTTCTATAGCGGGAGGCGACGGAGTTTTTCACCTGCTGGATGTTGAGATCCAGCGTCGACCTACACGTCGACTTGCAGGAATTTCCTTAACCAGGGGTATCCCATCAGCGAAGCACCGCCCCACAAGCTCTAATCTTTCGACTGGTCTCCCGACATGTGTGGCAGTGTAGTGCATGTGAGTGTAAGGGTATGTAAGTACTGGGTGAGGAAAGAGAAAGGGCAAATCGCGCGCGGTCTATGGCCTGATCGTTAGGGTTCTGCCCCGGCATTCACCTGGTATTGATTGGAGAAATTATGGGAACTACCGATCAGATAAGCCGGCTCCTAGAATTTTCCTCCAGAAAGAAGCTGAACTCGGCCCAGTTATGTAGCTGCCCAATGTATTTCATTCATTCTTTAATTCTCAGTCAGTTTTTTACACTCTAGTTCTTCCACTCGTTCACAGTCAAGTATTTGATTTCCATTAATATTTGGCCATGCATTCATTCACCAACCCATTTGTTCTCTGATCACACGCACACAATTACACAGTTCTTCTCATTCACTAATCCATTCATACTTTCACTCCTTTCCCACTCTCTCTCTGTCTCTCTCTCTCTCAATCACCTAATTCATTCGTCACCTTTGAGTTCATGTCTTTCTTACTTAATATCCAATTCGAGTCTCGAGAATTGCACGTGCCTCCACTGAGTGTTCTCCTGTATAAAATTATCCTTTTCGATTTCTTTACTTCTTACGCCAGTCTTGAAGAAAGTCTGCCTATCTGTCCTAGCAGATCTCATCTACTCATGGTCAGCTCTCGTCCATTCACCCTACCACTCTCCCACACGCCTGCATGCTCGCACGTGCGCACGTTTGTTTGGCAAGGCCCCCAACACCCAGCAGGATCGTGAGCTGCGCGTTCACGTCACTGTTATGTCATCGGCACCTCATCTTGCACATCAAGGACATTTCGATGCTTCGTCTCGGCGATGTTGTATACAAAAAAGTATAACATCAAACTGTTCACGAATCAATCTTTTCTTTTGAACCGATCTTCTGAAAAAGGTGGCACCTTAAAAGTGTTAGGGATTTCAATTCTAAAAACTTTTAGTAATAACTGTTCCATGGGTGTGAAGAAATGTGGCCCGTTTGTCATTCGTAACGGAACAAGATTAAGAATATGTTCACTATTGTGTCATACCGAGAATCATTTCCATGCAGACAGAAGTTCTTGGAACATAATCTCCACTCTAGACTACATGACGTAAAGTCAGCTCCGCGCTTTCTTCCTCCTCCCTCTTTATGTTCTTCCAGTATCTCTTCAACACGAGTAGTCGCAATACCCAAGCATACACACATATCCCAACATACTTTTTATGATTTTCAAACACCCCTCCCTTTCACCTTATTGAGATATCACCCATTCAAGCTATCTCGTTCACTTCCGTGTACATTTGCGCCCGAGCGTGCACATCTCTGTAAGGCTCTCACGTACTCGCTGTTGTGTCTACGCTCGATCGCCGTCACGTCGTGTCGTGTCGCGGCTGCGGTTCGCTCACGTCGATGCGTACGCACGTACGTGAACGCGCGCCCGCCCACGCCTCCTCACGCCTTGGCGATCAAGCCGAGTGGGGCAAAATGCGAATCAGGCGAGACGTGGCGGGTCAATCAGGGCAGGCGCAGAAAGAGGGAGTGGGACGAAGATCAGACGGAGTGGCGCGAGAAGAGGTCGAACATATTCAGCTGTTTGTTAAATATAGTAGTATTTTTTCTTGGGCGAAGATAGTATTTAAAAAATTTAAGTGTAGATTTTTGTAACGATTGCTACAGGTAAAGTTTTGAAGATTTATGATTTCAACAAAACAATTATCTTAAATATGTTTATATATTTAGTTCAGTAACAAAGTAAGCGACGACTCTCGCATGGAATATCTACAATATTACGTAAGAAGAAATATGATTTTGAATACAAATAGATGGAAATAATAGTATCCCTGACCATACTTGAATTAATAAAACAACACAATTATTAAATAATTTAATTTTTTAATTGACTCAAATAAATTCATGTATTGAATGCAATATATCTAAAGATGAGAATATCTTAAGAATTTTCGTATTTTGCCTATTGTAGAAAGATCGATATTTCAGATTGATCTTGTCAAGTTTCTAGTACTTTCTCAAGGCCAATTCGAGATGGATTTCAAAGTCTATTTTTCAGTTATATTTGCTAGACAAAGACTAGATGATGCAATAGAAAGTTGGGCATGGTAGTTCAATGTGAAGCAGAGACCATTACGCGGGGACAACGCGCAGGCGGCTCGGGTTGGAGAGAAAAGGAACGGACAGGAAGAGGCAGAATATGGCGGGACGAAGGGGAACGAGGCGGGTCACGGAAGAACGGGGCGGGCAGAGCAGGGAGGAGCGGGACGGAAGTAGTCGGAGTGGGGTGGAGCGGGGCTGGACGGGGCGGGGCAGGGAGGAGCGGGACGGGAGGGACCGGAACGGAACGGGGTGTGGCGGAGTGGGACGAGAAGGCGTGAAGCGGGGTTCTTGGGGGCGGGACGGTGCGAACGGGGTGAGGCGATTCGGAGCGGGATAGAGGAAAGGGGGCGGGGCGGGGCGGGACGGAATGAGACGGGGTGTGGCGGAGTGGGACGAGAAGGCGCGAAGCGGGGTTCGAGGGGGCGGGACGGTTAGGACGGGTGGGACGATCTCGGATCGGGACAGAGAAAGGGGGCGGGGCGGGGCAGGGAGGAGCGGGACGGAACGGAACGGGGTGTGGCGAATGGACAAGAAGGCGTGAAGCGAGGTTCGAGGGGGGCGGGACGGTGCGAACGGGGTGAGACGATTCGGAGCGGGACAGAGGAAAGGAGGCGGGGCGGGGCGGGACGGAACGGGGTGTGGCGGAGTGGGACGGGAAGGCGCGAAGCGGGGTTCGAGGGGGCGGGACGGTTAGAAAGGGGTGGGACGATTCGGATCGGGACAGAGAAAAGGGGGCGGGGCGGGGCGGGGGGCGGGGCAGGGAGGAGCGGGACGGAACGGAACGGGGTGTGGCGGAGTGGGACAAGAAGGCATGAAGCGAGGTTCGAGGGGGCGGGACGGTGCGAACGGGGTGAGACGATTCGGAGCGGGACAGAGGAAAGAGGGCGGGGCGGGGCGGGGCGAAGCGGTAAGCGACCGCGCGAGGCGGGGCGCATCCTTGCCGCGAGGCCGGAGGCGGCGGCGGCGGCGGCTGCGCTCTCCTGCATTATTCATTGTTTGCGCGTGCGCAGGCGAAGGCGAGCGGGCGGGTCGGCGGGTGAGGCTCGGCGCGGGCGACGCGCCGTACGCGGCGTGGCGGGCCGCGCCGCAGCCCAGCCACCGCCCGCCCGCGCGCCCTCGCTGCGCCGCGGAGCGAGGAGGAGGCAGGAGAGGAGGGGAGGGGCTGCCGCGGACGCGCCTTTGTAGGCTCGCGGAAACGGCTACCGCGCGTGTTAACAAAAGTGTACCAGAGGAAGACGTTCGTGCTAGTTCCATATAGTTGGGGATCACGGATTTCACGCCGGGTACGGACGGTGAATATTTGAAGAGATCTCGCCTCCACAGTTCGTACGGTATTAAACGTGCTCTAATTTATTCCAGAATGCATTTAAGAAAATGCAAGACACATTTTGAAATAACGTTAGTGATACATTTGTAGTCACATTTATGTTTTTTGATGAGAATATTTTTTAAGGATATCGACTAGTTTCTTCAATGAGCACTATGGTCTTAATTATAGTTTTAATTATTTTAAGGAAATCATCCTCGTACACGAAATACTGTTTTTGAAATCACGGATTGTAAGAAAAAATGTAATGAAGTTTTTCAATGGCTCTTGACCTGTAAGTATAAGAAGCACATGAAAAGACGTGACACGAACCTGCAGATTTATCAGTTCTTTCAAGAACTCACTTGTCACCACCCCGAGTGCTTGTGCGTAAACCAGGAGACTCGGGTTCGATTCCCAGTCGGGATGACAACTTTTTGAAAATTTTGAATTCTTTCAAGAACATTTTATTATTTGGAGATTAGCAAATACTAAAAAATGCGAATGATCTTATTCTCCAAAACACATATGGAAGAGTAAACGCCCTCAACTGCAAAATTACTTACGTCCTCTGATTGTTATCATTTCAGTGAAATGTAAACACAGGTCATTACCAAGAAAGATATGTAATTCTTAAGAGAATATACGTGAGCAGTTTGCGACGGAAGCCATTCTATTTTATCGCATTTCATACGAAAGTTATCTAAAACTTCCAACTCAAGGAAATAACACGGCTATTTTCCTCGCATTAAACAATTTCTAAGGAAAGCAAACAACGTTATACATCCAAGCATAATTTCGATTTTCGATTACACATGAATGACATGTAGCACGATAGCTCTGGAACGCCAAGTAAACGTGCTCGAACCATAAAATAAACATGTCGCTTCTCTGTTTCGTGAAAGTGCCAAGATATCACACGAGTCAGCTTTCTTGGTCGGAAAGTCGACACTAAACGTTCCCGTCACGGGCCGCGCCCGCCAAAGGCAGGCCTTTTGCACCGGCAGACGGCAATGCGACGCCTCGCCTCGCCACGCCACGCGGCCCGGGACGAGGCGCCGCGACGCCGAGCGAGGCAGTTCCGCGTTGCGTGACGTAACACAACGCCCATGCGTCGCTGCTGCACGTCAGACCGCGAGGTCGCAGACAGCGTGTTGCCTCTCTGGGTGCTCTCTGCCCAGGGCGCCTCAGCCGCTTTGAAAGCCTCTACTTTCGGTACAAGTGGAAGCACATTCTGGAATTTGACAGGAAGCTAGACACCAGTAATGCAACGGTACATTCCAATGTGTGGAAGATCTTTGACACCAGTCGTAGTGATAGTACGATGTGGTCGTAATTGTGCGATGTGAGCAGCGTCGGGCATTGACAAAGAGTTTACGCCATCGTTTGTACGATGCACCATCTTCCAAACTACCAAAAACATCACTATATATCCTTATCTGCTAAATTTAATTTTTCGTTACATTTCAAAGCTAAGTAAGTTGGATCAACAGAACATCCGCAGATATATAGACTTTTAATTATTTATTGTTCGAGTGAATTAGTTCAGAACTGAACGACCTTTAGTCGTATTATTTTTATGTATTTTATTTAAAAATCAGTTAAATGAATTTACGCACTTTTCTAGAATTATTATTATAAAAAATTGACTTGTTTTGTCTGTGACAATCCATGTTGAGCTGCTTTGGATAATTAGCTTCCATTTCTGTTACAAATAACTGCCTGGCATCCTTTCGCATTAGGATGATAATTACCGGGTAGGTACGTGCAAATATTTTCCATCACGCTGCCGGACAGCCGTGGAGAAGTCAAATGAAGGGTAACGTGAAACGTTGGCTTTCAGATGAGACGTTAGAGATATCACACGCAAGCAATACCCCGTGAAAATCTTCGACTCTCGCTCACGAGTAAGATCGAAATGCAGCATACCAACACAAACAAACCCGCTCTGCGATACCGGGACGCTAAGCGGTGGCGAGTCTCGAATTCCCTAACGCACCGCCTGGCTCGGATACGCGAGTAATGATAGGTTTCTCCCGCGACTGGAGCAGTCGGCCGCTCCGGTAGCGAAGCCCGCTGCTCCCACCTGCAAACAGCGACCGGCATTGCGCAGCCCACTAGACCCATCGCACATGCTCACAACGTTGGCGTACAAGAATACTGACACATCTCAAAAGGTGTGGTCGGCGCCGGATCTCGCCATCCAGCGGGGGAATATCACGACCAACTCCCGATGAAAAGCATGCATTACTCTTAGGAGACTAATGACCTCAGTAGTTGGCGTGCCCGGAATCACTAACAACCAATCAAAGGTTGTCAAATGCAGGAGAAAGGTTCAGGCGGAGTTCTACTCTATTTCGCCAAAGAACGTGTTCCTCTCTATATACTGGCTGCCTCCTAAACTACCTCTATGAAATTTGTATCAATGAAAATATAACACTTTATAAACAATTTTTTCACTTAATTAACAAAATGCTAATTTTTGAGTTGTCATTTTTTTACACCCACAGAATCTACCTGAATTCGACTTAGATACGCTTGCGCTACCGATGGAAAACCAGGAAGTGGTAAAATGACTCTATACATTGAGATATCGCCTTATCAAAAAAATCGCAATTGTTTTTCTCTAAAACGCTTCGTTCATCGGACACAAAATCGTGCAAGGAACGTTTGAGATATCACATGCAAGTAATTCTCTGTTCAAACAACCGATACATACGTACAAGTACGGTGTAGTATCTCAACACACATATACCCGGTATAACGATACCCACTTGCTACGCGGCTCCCGAGAGCTGACAATGCCAGAAAAAGTAATTTTTTAATTCCTTCAAAACAATCTGTAAGTGTGCAATTAAAGTAAATATAAAATTTTATTTTTATAGAAATGTTAAAAGAAACTGGCCTTTATCTCTCGAATTACACGATCTCAGTAGTTTCGAAGGTGCTATTTTGAAAAGGCGATCTGAAACCACTTAATTTAAATGCATTTATATACTTTCCACTAAGTTTATCTAAAAAAATATTTTTCTAGTAAAAATGAGATTTAAAAATATCACCCATGTACTTTTCTGATATTGAAAGCAGGGAGCTAATGCTTCGAGGAAAGCACTCGATGAACAGGAAACTGAAAGCGGCGCAAGTGCAGACGATAGCAGCGGAGGATTTAGAAAGGAGACAACGTTCGCCAACTTTTCACGACAACTCTTGACACTTTTGTAGAAAATACGAAATACGAAGGAATCAAGTACTTATGATCAAATATACATAACTCTAGTGGTGCTACGACAATTCATACTTTCTCTAATTGTCTCTAACATTTTCAATTTTTGAAAATTCAAAGAATTCGACCAAAATGAAACCTGAATAATTTTATAATCACACTTTCTTCTATTCGAGAAAAACTAAAGAAAGAAATTTGGACCAGTTTTTGAATATATCTTGTTTTTAAAACTTCCAATATTTCCCACAAAAAATTATAACTAGTACTTGGATTTTCTAAAAATGACTTTATGTATATGACTTTATTTAAAGATCAAATAACTTTGATGAACTGATTTCATTCAGAAAAAATCTCTACTTCAGTAATGTAGTTGTAGGATGTCACAGAAATAATTTTGAACGTTTGCAATTTTCGATTTCAGAATTCAACGGAAACGAGACACTCCATTTTTTAAGTGTTCGTTGCTCTAAAGTGGACAGCTATTTTCAAAAGTTTTTTAAAAAATATTCTTGAGGCTTTATATAGTGTACCACCCCAAATCATTTTAAATTCGCAAGTCTTTGGATTCGGCCACATTGATCGGAGAATGTCATGAAAACTGTCTGGACGGTTTAGTCGCTGAGATTGACCACAGACGAACAGTCCAACAGCCAAAGGTTTCGCCATAAACTAAACGTTTACTATCCAGTACCTACAAATCGTGGATTCTGACTACGCAAGATATTAAAGGAAGTAATTCACTACACAGAGAAGCAATAAGTTTCTACTTTTTCGTTATCAGGGCTCACATTACCACTTTTTCTGACGAAAAAAACCATTCTTCGCTGCAACATTTCAATACTCTCTCCTTCCTATATAAGTAGGTGATAAGCGAGCAGTTCAAAACAGTGCCTGTATAAAGCGCGAACATCAGCTTTGTCTTTTCCGCCGGACACGTCTACTTCCGTCCCGCCAACCCATGCCTGGCATACGCACAATCTCAATAACGTTTGTGGCGGTCTATAGTTAACGCCTACAAGCAGATGCAGAGCCGAGCGAGCCACTGTAACGTCGCCACCTTTTTTTATGACAACTGAAGGGCGCGGGCGGTTGCGAAGAGCCGTTCCGCAGCGGGTCTTGTGAATGAGGCAGTGTCGGGCAATGCGGCGCGGCGCGGTGGCGAGGCCTACCTCTGCAAGGTGATCTCGAAGTTGTTGCCGGCCCTCACGATGGTGTCCTGCGCGTCCTTGTGGCGGAGATTGAACACCTCGGTGCTGTTGATGCGGATGACGGCGTCGCCCGCCTGCAGGCCAGCCTTCTCCGCGAGACTGCCGCCCGTCACCTGCAAACATGCGACGACATACATGTCATTCAGTTCAAGTATTTTCGCTGGCGAAACGGAAATTGCGAAATTTTCGGTGGCATGAGACCTGCTCTTCCGCCTGCCGAAGACGCAAATTCCGCAACGCCCGCGGGTCTGGCAGAGGAAGCAGGTATCATTTGGGCGAAGAAACAGGTGATTTGAATTTTGATCAGAGGCTTCTTTTAGGCTTGCGGGTCTATTGCATGCAATAAATCTACAACATGGGAGAGCCGGCTTTACTTCCCATCCGAAGGAACGCGATCGAAGGATGTTTTCGCTCATGACTTCGATCGGGTTTGAACCTGTGAAGTCCTATACGCTAACCGTTACACCAGCGAAGCCACAAAGAAGCTACATATATGTAGTTGTTTATCTAAACAGAACATTATTCAAAGCATTTATACAAAAGGAATGCGATTAATAGACATTATCACTTGACGCAACGTTTTCTATCTTTCGGAAATAATACCAGAAAAATACTATTTCTCTGAGTTGTACTAGGAAGTTTTAATCTAAAAAATAAGAAGGGAAAAGAAAATGAAAATATTTTTGTTATAAAAATATTTGAACCGACTAACTTTCACGAGACATCAGTTCCAAGTAAAAGGCGTTTGAAAATACGATATCTTCGCCGTGAAACACAATATAATATTTCAGTTTAACTAAAAGGAACAAAGAGTTTCACAAATGACTTTTTCATAAAAAATAAACAAAAATACAAGTATTTATAAAATTCACTAAAGATATGCAGGCCTTGGTGAGTCTTGAAGCTTCGTCCAAGTAAGCTGTGTCGAAGGCTGCTGGTTCGAGGCCCGCCTGAGGTTTGGATGTTTTCACCACATGTTGCGGTATGAAAAGTTTCTCAGACCTCCAAGTATTACATGAGCCTCTAAGTATTGAACCTTCGCAGCATCATAATCAATTATCTTTCATCAGCAATCATCCCTTATGGTCTTCCATACAATCAATCACATAGTAGAAAGCAAAGATAAGCCACTGCTGTGGTCACCCACCCAGGAAAGGAACCATAAGCCTACTCCGTGCTCAAGGCTTAGTAATTCAACACGGCAATCTTCAATAACGTCATTCAAAAGACCAGGTAAAAACT
Source organism: Teleogryllus occipitalis (assembly GCA_011170035.1). Classification (NCBI taxonomy): domain Eukaryota; kingdom Metazoa; phylum Arthropoda; class Insecta; order Orthoptera; family Gryllidae; genus Teleogryllus; species Teleogryllus occipitalis. The sequence continues at coordinate 144,784 of BLKR01001667.1, read as the reverse complement.
ACATAAATTTCTTTTCATATTCTAATAAAGTTCTAAACGTTCTATAATTGATCCTTTTCAGCTCACACAAGTCAATTAGTGCCTAACAAATTTCTCGAGACCTTCAGTCACTTCTTCCCCTCGCTTACTAAAGTGTCAGTCCTCTTTTTATCTCGAGTGACTAACCGACAAGCACTTAACGTCATGTTGAAGCGATGTTAAAAGTGCGTTAACGATACTCGATTCACGTCTGTACGCAGAGCGACCACGTGCTCTCCGGTGCAAACACGGCGAGCACCGCTCATGTTTCAGCCGTGCACATGAGCGCCGGAACACAAGATCGACGATGGAACTCGACACCCATTATCCTCAAGTGTAGCAAACGACCGGAACAAATCGGCACGAGCTTTGTTGATGCAAGGGGCGTGCTTCGGCGCGAATACACGCTCCAACGCACGGCCTTGAGGGTCACCTGCGGCGCGCTCCACGGCTTGTGCCGTCAGACCGCAAACGCATTCAGAAGAAACGAAAACGCCAGCTTCTAATCATCAAACCCTTCTTAGAGGTGGCTCAGAGCATCAGCCAATGTCGCTGTGGTATCTCTGACCGAGAGGTGCCAGGTTCGAATCCCGACAGTGGCAGTATTTTCGACACTAGCTAGAGAGCTAGGTTGAGTTCTGTCGCTTTCTGGAGAATTCTAGCAGCCGGCTTCTCTGATCGATAGTTTTCCGTGGTTTCTCCAATCAATACCATGTGAATGTCGGAGCAGTACCCTACTAAACGGGCCACGGACCGCGTGCGATCTTTCCTTCCCATTTCCTGTCATATCCTACCCCTTACTTGCACACATTTACACGTACACGTACTTTACTACCACACATGTCGGGAGCATAGAGCTTGTCCCGGCTGGGACGATGCCCCGCTGGTGGGAGATACCTGGTTGAGAAAAACGGTAGCAAACGGTAGGTAGGCGCCGGATCTCACCATTCAGCGGGAAATGATTAACGCCACCGCGCGCAACATACAATACACTTACGGGACTAATTATCTCAACAGTGGACGCCCGCAACCATCAACAATGGAGTCACTAATCAACCAACTAACCAAAATCAAACCCTTATTTTGTTAATTATTATTCGAAAACTTAATACATATGAATGCCAATGCCTCTAGTTGATTAATATAGACAGTGTATATACTAGAATAAAAACAATGGATGAAAAAATTATAAGAGTGTTTTATTATTGATTTAATATTTGCATTTCATAACCGATGGAACACGAGTATAAGAAACGAAAAACCTAATAGTGAGCGGTCGATAAGGATTTGAAGGATAGATTCAGGAATGTTTACTGAAGTAAGAGACACATTAATGTAACTGTTCCATACGCTCTAGAAATATAATAGAATAAACAAGCATGCTGTCAGTTTTTGCTTTGAGTGTTTTTATCTCAGAAATGAATCCAAGTACTACAAAACGCGAACAGCAGTTTCGAAGACATAATAGAATAGTTATCAGTTGTATAAAGATGGCATCTATATTTGCTATCGACATTGTTACATATTTTCACATTTATGACGCACTCAACAGAAATATGTGGGTCTCTTGTGTTTCGTTATCAATCAGAGGTAAATGATAAATCACATGGGCGTCGTATAATTCTTACACGGTGCCCTGAAAGGGTCACGGGGACTCCATATTCATTAGACCCCCTCCAACAGAGGGCTATGACACCATCGCGCTCGGGTCATCTTTGTGCGGGAAATTCCACTAAGCGATTACGGCGCGCTAAATGAAGGTGGAGTATTCACTGCATAAATTACGTGGATCAAAAAGATCGTGGTGAAGAGGGAAATATGGAAACAGTTGAATGTTGTTACATGTTCTCTTACAGAGGAAATTACGGAAGGGAATTATAGGAGGGAAATATGAAATGACAAACCGAGTCAACTTAACAACTAGTTATTTAGTAAATAAGTAAATATAATTAAAATTAGGTAAAAAATAAAATCCTGTACTACGGGTGTTAACTAGTTCTAATGATATCGGGCGATAAGAAGCCCTCGAGCCAAAGACCTTCTGGATTTTTGTCGTCGTTCGATCATTAGAACGCTTATAACGCCCTTGATGCATAAATAACTATTTGTTTTAAAGATATACGAAAAGCTCCATTCCGAAAGTTAGAGATATTATGTTAATATCAGTGTATTTTACGACATTAATTCATCGTATCATATAAAACAGCAACGTTTCATGTTTGGAATCATTTGTACACTTAACGGTCAATGTATTAGTATTGAGAATATTTTAGAATGAGAATTAATTCTCGTACAATGTCTCATTTTTGGTCGACTTTCAGGTAATTGCAGATATTATAATTTAATTTCCCAGTAATGTAAGTATCTACGACAGAGTTACATATAAATGAGGTGGATACAGGGGTGTGATAACTAAGAATAATACCTAAAAATATTTTCAACATTTTACTATACAGCTGATAATATTCATAATCGGAACAATAATTTACCCAGAATCATCACATCAAATGATCATACTTAATTGTGCATCTTTTTATAAGAGGAAACCCGAGAAGTAGTTACAACCTCTCGTTGCATTCCTCTATTTAGCAGGGTTCGGTTATGTGTTTGCATGTAGAAAATATAAAAGACAGAAGGACATCGTGGAGAGGCTTTCAAGGATTTCTTCCACTTCCTTCACAACAATCCTGAAACTAGACAATTTCTGATCCCGAAAAGAACTAAAATTCATTATTCCTCTCCCCCAAAAATGGAAAAATATGCAAACGTTATATTCTTTTTTAAATATTTACGAAATAATAACTAGCAAATCGGTTAAAGACCTCAAATTAATTGCAAATGTTATAATGGAATAATCGACTCCTTTACCAAGACTTTTACTCCTTCTTTCGTGCAATCCATTTTCCCGTCCTCTTGACTTTCAGGACCCCGAGTTCAGGACACGATCTGCCCGTGCTCAACGTCGGCACTGCTTTGCAGTGCTTGCCAGAATATTTCTATGAGCGATGCACTCAACGTTCGCAGTTCAGTCAGGAGTGGAAATGAAAAAAAAACATAAACAGATTTTACATATTTATTCAATGAATCTGCTGAAGTAGAAAATAGGTTTACTTACACCAAGCAGCATGTATGCTTGTTATAATCTTTTCGGAACCTCAGTGAGATGATTCGTCCTAGTTCTCAAGTCATTCTGAGCCGCAATTTGAGAAACTGAGCTCGACATGGGAGCAATTACTCACTTTGTCTTAAAAAAATGACGTCGAGTCAAGATGAGCCCGGAAATATGAAGCCTTGGCAGTAATTATAACAACGGGTCAAAAGGGCTCCCGCAGTGAAAAAGTTTGCGAGCCGCTGTGCTACGCAAAGACGAGCATAATTGGTGGCAGCGGCACGCAGTTCAACTCCGCCCCCGCGACCCGGGCCGACCGCAGCGCAGCCCCGCGGGCATCCTCATTAATCAGCGGGGGCGCACTCAGCTGCTTCCCGCCCCTCGCCGCCCGCCCGCCCGCCGATGCCGCGCGCGCTCTTAACGACTGCGGCCGTGACGTCACTCTCATAAAGTACGAGTCGAGGAGAGCTGTCGGGGTCGATGGCGATCGCCGATACAAGCCAGGATCGCGGGGGCGGGATCTTGCCGACGAAGCGGGCTCTGCCGACTGCCGGGCGGACGGTGGGCCCAATAGGAACGTTATTTAATACCGCAGATCGACAGATAGTGTTGCGGCGGCCGAAAATACGAACGGTGTCTGATTTCGTGCAAAAATACGGCATCGATATGGTATCACAAACGTTATAATCTGAGGCGTCTACTGGCTACTATCGTGTGTATCTACTGGTTATGAATGACTATGAATGACCACGGAAAAAAATTCATGGTATTTTTAAAATATTCGCTTCGTGGAAAAGAAGTCATGTTACCTAAATTTTGCTGTTTGGGCTCAAAGAATCATCAAATTTAAAAGAATATTTCTTCTCGAAACACTAAATTGTTTTAATGGTGCGTCAACTTAATTTTTTGAAAAAAATTAGAGAAAATGGCAGACAAGAAATATAAGAGTTATAAAAAAAAACAACGATATACGATTCATGAAACGAATAAAAAGTATTTCAAAACATTAAGTGAATAATTCAGTGAACTTGTATGTAATGTAAGGGATTTTGTTAGTATTCGTTATTTATAAAATAATGAACTTTTTTTAAAAAAATAGTATGTTTTCAACATCGTCGCAGCAAACACATATTTAAAGAACGTGCCTATCATTTCACAAAACAAATTCATAATTGTACATTATTACGTTTATTTTGAATCAGTCCAACGGATATATCTCATTAAGTTGTACGTTCCGTTGTGTCATTTCTGTACACTACAGATCATGTAAAGAATAAATACTGCAATAAGATCTGAAATCAGTTATGTTATCAAGTAGCGTGCAATTCAGATAACTCACACTTAGATGTGTCATTAACTATTAATACCCCACTTAACGAAGCAAAAATAAAGAGGGCCTGCTGGGCGGAAGGGGTCAAGTGTGTGTGTGTCTGTGTGTAAGCATGTGAGTGTAAGAGAGATAGAGAGAGAGATCAACAGACTGAGATAGTGGGAGTGGTTCACTCATTTGAGTGAAAAATCAGTTTAATCGCAGAAGTATGCGCGCATGGATAAGTCTGTCTTCGTTCGTAGTGGACGAATGCTTCATTATTAAGAACTAAGTGTTGAAGGCTTTAAACGTTTCGAGAACATATTGTAAGTTGACATTTTGGTCAGGAGACAGATGATAGCCTCCCAAGACGTCTCGCTCAGAGAGAGGGCGAAGGCCGCTTAGCGTCACACCGGGTCGTGTCTGACTCTCACCGTGGCGATGCCCACTGCCTCCGTCGCCTCTCGCTGACAGCACGAGAGCACTGGCAGCCCACCACAGTGGCGGAAGTCGCATCGACTTCTTCAGACATTACTGCAATTCGCGCGCGAATAGTAAACGTCATTCTCCATTGCTGAAGAGGAAAGATTTTTAAGATTTCCACTTGCGACAGCTTTCTGCCCGAGTATTTACACACGGGGTAAATAAAGTACTCGCTGCATTTGTTGTAAAAATATATTTGCCGTTAAAGAAAAATGCTGCGGTGAAATCGTGGAATAGAAGGCGATCTCTATAAAATTGAGGCGAGAAACAGCTCGGATTTATTATGTAGTTAAATTAAGAATTGATATTCGATTAATGCGCGTTCATAAATAATTTACGTTTTCTAAATATGTCCCCAGTTCCATCTTTAGGATGAAGCCATTAAGTGGTCGTTATTTGTCTTCATCACCAACAGTGAACTTCAGCGCCGTCTCCACTGCAGTTACAAACGTCACGTTCCGCCGGCTTTTAATGCCCACGTCCTCGTCGCCGCCGGTGCTGTCGTGCAATTGCAGAAAGGGCAATAACTGACACCTTCAATGGCATCGTGGCGTAACAACGTACCTCCGTTTTCACATCACATCTAGTGGCTTCGGTTTCTCTTCCCAGTGCAAGTACACTCGAAGTTTGCTTTAAAAGTCACCCATGTCTTCATCTTCAACTGATAACATGTCTTCGTCTTAGCAAAAATATTTGATGTAATGACCATAAAGAAGCACGATCGAACAAATAGTTCGAACATTCTAATGAAAAAAGGAGAGACATGTTTACGAAGTTTGTTATCAGATGTAGAAGGCGACATAGTTACATCATAGAGAGTTTATATTGATGCAGAAAGAAATAAAAACAAACCGAAACTAATGATCTTCAATGAATGAAATTTACAAACTTTAAATGTAAAGGACACGTATGAAAATAGTTCTATGTTATATTTTCATCAAAGTTAAGACAATACAACTAAGATAGTCACCATATGGATTATAATATTTTGTGTAGACATTGTGATTGTGCGTAACAAGTGACGATGAAGGAAGGAAACACTTCTTCTTTACTCTGAATGAGGGAAATCAGATTGAAACCGTTAGCTTCTTATTTCTCACAACGTACTCGGTGTGGCAAAGCAGCCGAGCCCTACAATTGTCGCTTCCATTCGAACTACCAACAGATTCGTTCAGCACGCCCATTGCCCGGGCACGCTTGGCAAATAAGGATTAACGGTAACAGCTCCGCCCAATGACACGATTCCATCCTCGCGCTCGCCTAGCCCTCCCGATCGACCATTTTCTGTGCCCCGCTTCCCTTGGTGCAAGCGCAAGGCCCTGCGCGGCCCTGGCGGATCCAGGGGGAGGGCATGGGAACCATGACCCCCCCAAAAGCCTAGAGTTTTCGTTTACCTTCCTTTATTTAGCAAAATTGATTTAAATATTTATTTATGTTCGAATTATGTAATTATTTAAACAATAACCTTGTATAGTATATTATCTACAGTGGCTCAGTGCATCAACTGATGCTAATGCAGCGCCTCTGAACGGGAGGTCCTAGGTTCGGCAGGATTTTCGACGCTAGCCTTTCAGCTAGGTCGAATTCAGTCGCTGTCTGGAGAATAATTCTAGCGGCCGGCTGCTCTGATCGGTAGTTTTCCGTGGTTTTTCCGATCAACACCAGGCGAATGCCGGAGCAATACCCTAGCAAACAGGCCACGGACCAAGCGCGATCTTTTCTTCTTCTTCCTTGTCCTATCCTCTCCCCTTACATACACACTAACATGCACTACACTACCGCATATTCCGGGAGACCGGTCGGGATCTTCGAGCTTGTCCAGGCTGAGGAGTTGCCCCGCTGGTGGGAGAGTACTGGTTAGGGGGAAACCCCCGCTAGCTGACGGTAGGTCGGCGCGGATCTCGCCATCCAGCGGGGGAAGATCATCCCGTTGAAAAAGGCATGCACTACACTTACGGGACTAATGACCTAAGCTTATTGAAGCGCCCGGAATCTCTAACCAACCAAAAATAAGCAATATAATAACAAATTTGTTTATTATTTAACCCAAATCTACGCTGGCCCCCGCAAAATGTTCTGCTGGATGCGCCCCTGCTGCGCTGCCGGTGCCGCTGGAGCCGCTGCGCTGCTGATTGCCATGCGCGCCGCGTCGCGCTGCACTGGGCGCGTTCCAAAACGAAGAACCGTTCCGTGTCCCGCCTTGCGACGCGGTGCGCCACGGCGCGGCGCGAAGGTTCGACCGTCGCGTCGTCTGTGCCCCACATGACGCTGTTTCAACTTCCGGTTACTCCCTCAATTGGTACGCCGGAGTTTCAATACAATGAATTGTATTTAGTACGTAGTTGGTACTACAAGAGTACAGCATTTTATAGTTGCACTAAAAGCTTACTTATGGATGAAGTTGTTTATTTTTAAACTGAGGTTCTCGCTAAAAGGCATTCAAGAAATCTGAATAGAAAGTTCTACGAGTGTATGTACATATTTCTTCCGACTGCGGTTGGAATTATTATTTGGTCTTTTATTGAAACTGTTCTATTTTTGGTACTAAACCAAGTGTTCAGCAAGTTTCTTTCATATATATTTTTTGCTCCGTGGTCGTTGTTGTGGGAAATTACATATTACATTACTCATAGAATCCGTCCACTTATAGAATTCTTGCAAATATGCGGTGCAAATGTAATTTATGTCTCGAGCAGAACGTATGTATAATGTTAACTGGGAAACCGAGAAGAAGGACGAGAAGAGGAGGAGGAGGAAAACAAAGACAAGAAGACGAGGAAAACACGTAGGAAGATAAGAAGAAATAGAAGAAAAGAAAAAAAGAGAACGAGAAGAAAATAATAATGGAAGAAGGTACGATACAAGATTATTCTTAGTACACCAATGCCTTTGAGTTATATCAATGAAACTACGGTAAGTTACTGTCACCAAATGTGATTTATATACTGTTATATATACTATATTATTATATACTTTATATATTACTTGTAAAATATTGAAGAATGTATTATTGAAATGAGCCATGACAAAAAAATCATAATAATTAACACACGTTTATTTTGCTTTACTAAATTAACAACCTCATACAAGTGACCTAAAAATGAATGTTGAAAACAGTGCCTAACACTTCAACTTTATAATTTGCTGTCTTGTCCAAACACATCTTCATTCACAGATAGGAAGAAATAACGATCGGTTCGATGAATCAATACACTTCAACATATTTACTCAAACCCAAGCGTAGAACGAAAGCTCATCGAGTATTCAAGGGGCCAACTGTGTCCAGCAGTCGCTGTGACGTGAACGTTGCGGAAACATCGCATTCGTCCCACAGCCTTTGGCGAAAATTCAAACCGATCGACCACGTCCAATAACACTGCCAAACGATAACCGCACTTCCTGGCGAGCAACCAATGCAAACGATTGGTCACTGCTCTCAGTACTATAAATCAGAAACTTCGCGCTACATGTTACCCTCTGTCACCTTCCTTTGCCCTTATTACCCTCCACGTCTCTCACTTCTTCTTTGATTCTCCTATCATTCGCATCATTTGTACCTCCTGCTGTATACAGTACTTCATGTTTTATTTACAACATTTCATTTTCCCTGGTGTTAACAAAACCAATGCATACTTCAACAGAAGTGTTAATAAGAATGCAAAGTAAACTTCTGTTGTATTCTTAGTTCATGCGAAGTCATCAGAGGGTTCGCAAAGAGTGATCACGTGAGCATGAAGCTAAGAGATGCAAACATTCTATGAATCATTCTGTTCTCTCGACGTGTGGGGAATACTGTTAGTGTCTTTTGCCCGCGGACCGCAGGCTGCAGGCAAGCATAATACCTGGAAGGGAATGACGTAGTTTCCGCTTATTAAGAGGAAGACGCCATCCCACGCTGCTTGCATCCATCGATAAATTTGCATTGCAAATTTCAGTAACCCGGCTTGAGCATTTAAAGTCTTTCGTTTATAAACAACAAACAGCTCTCTACTAATTCGTTTAGGATAGTTAGGTATCACTCGGTACCTGTTGGAAGGACGATTGCCACGACGGATAGCAATACGTTATGTTCTCATTGGAGGAGTGTCGTTCTGTGTGATCAATTACAGACCTCAACTCACTCAGCCTTCTGCCAAATGAGCACGAGGTTCTTTTCGTCTGTAAAAACAGTCGTCTGTGGAGATGACCAGATCTCATCCATCTAGAGCCGAAGGTCAAGTAATTGGGAAACTTGATTGCCATAATTCGAATGAATTACTTCCTGACACGAGGCCAGGTAGATTCTTCTTACACTAATTTCTTTTTCAACGTTAATGAATCGATGTAAGAAAAATCTTTGGAAGTCATACATCTTTTGGAAAGCATTTTTCAATGTCATACAATTTTATTAATTGTTCAGTAAAATCCAAGCAACATCAGTGAAAATAAGTTTTTGTATTCTTTTATTTTTTCATTTTATATATATATATATATATATATATATATATATATATATATATATATATATCAAGATAAATAATAACAACAACAACAATAATTATTATTATTATTATTATTATTATTATTATTATTATTATTATTATTATTATTATTATTACGAGAAGTCAGAAAAATATTAGATCCGACTAGCAGAGAAAATAAAGGCTTTGTGGCGGCCGGAAGATGCCTGAGTTTTCCCTTAGTGTATTTGAATAATGGGGTTTGTATCGAAGTGTTCGTTTGACTGTATTCAACAACGGAAGACTGTATGTGAAAATGCAAGTGCGGCATTGCCGTCAACGACAATTATAATTACAAACATTTTAAATATGGCATTCGTCCCACTCTACATCTCAAATGGTGTTGTCAGAGGAAAAGAAAGTAAAACTCATAATAATCATGCTATTATTATTATTATTATTATTATTATTATTATTATTATTAGTTAATAATAATGATAATATGACATAATTAATGTATAGTGTTAAAAAAATGTAAAAAGAACAGGAACGAGAAAGAAAAGGATGGCAAGGGACTGGTGAACTAGACGACAAACAAGGAAGAAGGATGCAGATAGCTTCGAACGTATATCCGACGAATCGAAATAATATTAACGAAAAAATACAGAAAATATTAAGGTAATTACATATTTATCTTTGCTGTACTATCGGATACGCAAATCCATCTAATTTTTTTGAATTGATATGAGAATGGGTGTGAGAGCATAGAAAAGCACACAAGTTTTTGACGCTCATGAAAGAATGTCGAGAGTGAAAATGAAAGCCACTGGCAAAATATGAGGATGGAAAATTTAAAAGAAGTGAATAGTGAACTAAAGGGCGGAGGAAAGTGGAATCAAGGGGCGACGATATAACCGTCAAGAACATTAGGGCAAAAGTTTGTTTCCAATCTCACCACCAGTAGTCGTATTTATTATTCATTACCGTCATTTTAAACATGACTATCCGACAGTTGAATCAGTGCTAATGGAATAATTGATCGATGATTTAATGTATTCTAAAAATTTGTAAAAATCAAGTCTCCTTATTTCGTCGTGATCTTGACCCCGCGTGATTGGTGAGGTGGCTGGCGGCGGCCACGCGTCGAAGGCGGGCAAGGTGCGGTCTCGCCCGGGGCCCCGGAGCCATCAATCGCGCGCGCCCGCTCCGGGGCTGCGTTTGTCAGCGCCGCGCGCCGACACGCGGTTGTTAATTGTAACAATTAATTTACGAGGCAACATGTCATCCAGTAATAAATTCGTCTCATTAAAAGACTGCGCCATTAAATCTCGCTTTAGGAGCTATTCGCCGGGTTGTTTGTTAGCGAGCTACTGTCGACCGGGAAAGGAAACAAATCATGTCTCAGCGAGGGCCCGAAGAATGCCGTGCCGGGTTTAATCACGGCCTGTGCGAGAGCGGTTGCTGCGTCCCGCGGCTGCTGCCGCACGCGGCGGACGCCGGGCGCCGCCGCCCACGCCGCCGCCGCACGGGGCCTGCTGCCCGCCGTAGCGCTTTGAGGTTCGCGCTCGGTAAAAATAGGGGGCCGCGGGCGACGGGCGATGGAAGACGAATGCGCCTGCGCGGGCGGCGGGGGGCGGCCGTGGGCGGCCGTGGGCGGCGGTGGGCGGCTCCGCGCGGCGGTGGGCAGAAAGCGGGCGGAGAGCCGCTGGCGATGACGGCTGTGTGCTGACGATGTGTGAGGGATGAGTAGGGACAGGGTCGGCCCCGCACGGAACGTATTCCATCTCAGCTTACTCTACTCGTAAACAAAAAATATAATTCAACATCTCCAAAGAGGTAGATGATATACTGCGAGAAGAGTTAGAGGAACGATTCGATTTGGGAGGGGGGATATCTCCAAGATAATACTTTTATGGGAAAGTGCTACGTGATGTCTCATAATTCATTTGTCCTAAGCAGAAATAGGAAGGGAAGGTTAGCTTGTAATGTTTAACTTATAATCAAAAGTGCAAGTGAAATATAATTCGAAAACAAGTTAAATCTGAAAATTGCATATTCTACAATTCTAATTATATATTGTTTATCACTAAATATTTTCTCACTATAAAATAAACAAAAATTTAAGTAGAAATAATGGTCAACAACACGCAATATTTTTTTCATTTCATTACCAGAAGGAAATTAATATTATAGCTGTAACAAATTAAATGACATTGAGTGAAACTTTGCCAGAACTGAACTGAACTGAACTGATAGTTGAAGCCTAAATCCTTTTTAAGTGTGTATTAGACCTATGAGAAAACGTAATTTGGACAGGAAGGTAGCTTTATTGTCACTTGACTCATTCCTAAAGAACTTTCCCTCAGGGAATGCTCGTTTTTCTTCGGTGTATCCGCAACGTAGGGAGAAAATAACCTCATTTCTCATAAGAGATTACAGGTTTGCAGTAATATACGAATTCTATGAATATCGCCATCATGGGTCGTTGCTCGCAGACGTCTGTATCTCTCACTTAAATAACATAAATGCCTTTTTATTCCTCTTATTTTTGGTGATATAAGTGCAGGCGAATTTTGAAGTTGAATGCTCCATATTTTTCTAAGGTTGATGAAATTTTAAGGTGATGAAAATTCACTTGAATTATTGAATGAAATGATTATTGAAAATTAAATTGTCTCTGAAATTAACACAAATAATGAATATCGAGCCAACTAAATGAAATGTTCCAATATATTTAGTGAAAATGAAACATTTTGTGATATGCATGAGCAAGAAGCAATCTTCACTGCACAAAGATTAATCAAAACATCAAAGAAACAGGTACATCATCAATAGTGTAATTGTGCCAAAATTAACTACATATTATGTTATGTCAGAAGAAAAATAAAATATTCGATTTGCGGCTGATAAAAATTTTGAATTATTATATGCGTCCATGGCATGTTTTCCCCGAATATGTCTTAAGGCAATCTTCACGTTCATAAATTTTCAATCAGACTATTCGAATATTTTACTTATTCTCATTTTTTATTCAATAATTAAAATATGTTTGCACATCGTCATTTAGTCCAGTCCCTTGAGGATAATATATTAGAACCGGATGATATTTTTCTTTGCTTTGGACTTGCGACATATCTGATGATTGTGGACCATTGTGCTTTCCGAAATCTCGTTAGGTTTAGTTGGCACAAACAACGCACAAACACTTCTGTTCAACATATCCAGAGACACTAATCTAGGCTTGTTGTTTGAAATCGGTGTGGAGAGATTAACTTCAGCGATAACCATTTTCCATTTCCTGGTCGTTGCGAAACTCTGGCACCATTTTATTGAGTTTATTGGAACGCGTGGGATCTTCCCAAGGCCTTGGTATGAATCGAACATCCAATCTATCACGTTGGGCCATCGTCATTCTGCACCTCCCCTCTTCGTTCCCCCTCGCTCCTGCCGTATGGAAGCGGCTCTTCCACCGCTTCTTTCACATCGCTGCCTGCGTCCTTGTCGGAATCACCTCCACCTCAGGCGCAACCTCAAGCACCGCATATCCATAACCGCCGTGTCCTGAGAAGGTTGTTAGGTGGGCGACGAGTAATGAGTAAATGAAATAGAAATGATGATACACGCGAATCACTTCAGCCGCAAACAACAATAACGCCAGCGATGACGGAAGTGATAAGTCAGTGGAGAATGTCAGCAGATATATGAAATCAATGGCAAAATTAGAAAAGGGGGAAAAAGTCTTGATGGCCTTTCTGATAAATTGACAAATCCAATTGACCAACGACTGACAAATTTGAAGCAACGGTTGACTCAAAGCGTTGGTGCGTGAGCATAACAGAGCAGAGAGTGAACAGTAGTACCGTGACACTATAGTAGTGCAAGCGAAAATCAAAAGAAGGGATAGTAATAACAATAGAAATTGAATGACAGGTTCAAGGGTGGAGGCGCATCTGTGCAGTGAAGGAAAGTGTTTGGAGATAGAAGATGAAGAAGAGTGCAGCAGAGGAAAGACAAAGGCAGAGTTGAGAGCAAAGCACGGGGTATGAGAGGATGTGGAGATAGGGACGGAGGCAGAAGTAGTGGCAGGAGGCGAGGCGAAGAGGGGGTAGAGCAGCGGTAGTGGGGAGAAGGGTGTGGGTAGGGATGGGTGCATGGTGGCTGGGCACAAGTGGAGGAAGCAGGGGGCCAAGACGGAGGCGGTAGCAGGAGTAACGGCGGAGTGGAGGCGCTGAGGCGGAGGCGGAAGCGGGGGCGGAGGGGGAGGAGGTAGAGGTGAGGCGGAAGCGGGGGCGGAGCTGGAGGCAGAGGCGCAGACTTTCGCAGCGGCGTAGGCCACACCCTTCGCTGCCTGCGCCGATGCTCCGCGCAGCGCGGCGCGGCGCGAAGCGGCCCGGCCCGTGACATAACACCCGAGAAGACGGCCGGGGCTATTCCTGGCTCGCGCGGCCGGTGGCGGCGGCGCTGCTGCCGCCCCCCATAAAAGGCGGCCCCGTGACGTCACGGGATGAAATGGCGATCGCCCGCGCTGGCGCGACGCCGCAACCACCGCACCCTGGTGCCACCTTCGCCCGCGCCCGTGCCCTCGCCGCCGCCTGCCCCGCCACGCCACAGTGCAGATGGCGCCGGGCGCCGCAAGGCGGTGCGAGGCCCCGCGCACAGTGGCGCTCTGTGCGTACACCGGCGTTAATTTGAACGTAGCGGTTCCCTCGCGGCCCGCGGCCTTGTATGGGGGATTTGTGAATGGCGAGAGCGCTCCAGCCCGCGGCGGATGTAGGCGACCTTGGAGGGGGCGGGGGAGACAGCAAACTTCAACGTCCCCGTCTCGCCCAGGAGCACACCCACTCCTTTGGAAGACGTCGCACAGAAGCCCTGAACCGCAGTTAGGACGTCTGCTCACGTTTTGGAGTAATACGCCTATTGCTTTGTGTGTGCTTGTTTGGCTAGGTCATCTACCTTGTTGGATCCAAGAGAAGGGTACACTGACTCACCGCGCATCTGGATGCCACGCGTTGACGTAGAACAACAAGGGTTTAAAGCTAGTGACAGATAAAATGAGAGCAGCATAGCTTTTATGTGGTTACCTATGGCGGAAGGGATAGAGCAAAGGTGCGAGTAAGACAGAGACAGAAGGTGGTGACGGGGAAGGGAGAGAGGAACGGAGGGAGGGAGGAAAGCTAAGAAGAAACTGTGAGAATTGTAATATAGAAATGAATAGGAATGGTGAGAGAAAGATACGAAAAAGGAAAGGACAGGGAATTAAAGAAAAAAGTGTTAGGACAAACTATTGAATTTATTTTTATGTAATATTACACAATTAAATTTTACTATATTGTATTTGCGTTTTAATTTAGAGAGTGACTTAAAAGCTTTCTTTCATTTTGCAGATATTTTTGCATTTCTTTTTACAGAGAACTGAAGTCAAACCAGTACCTATTTAATTTCGAATAATAATATGCATCCAAGTTTCGAAAGCTGCAAAAAGGAGCGATCTTCGGAAAAAACCTTTTCAATTTTCCAACTTATTTCTAAAGGTAAAACAACAACAACACAATTTTGTAAATTTAACTACACTTGTTACCATCAGCGTGCATAGCAGTCAACTACATCTTCACTACAACAAGGAGTCAACTACATTTCTGGATCCCTGTAGTTCGATTGAACTTTTTATTACATGTTACATATTTTACTAGTAAATAAATGGAATTTACAATGAGAATAAAATTACAGGTTTAATGATACAATTAAAAAGAACAATTGATTTTATGTTGAACTAATTTTAAGGTTTGGGAAATGGCTTAGAGAGCTTAATCCCCAAACATCGTGTATCAATTCTCCAAAGTGTTAACTTAAAAAAGGGGAAATAAGGAATTGATCATATTTAAGAAAATAAAATATTTGATTACGAAGAGCTTCGGGGCCCCTTTCGAAATTTCCAGGAGAGCTATGCCCCCCTTCCCTCGGCTCTCCTGTGCATACGCCCAGGTTTAGTAATAATTAACCCTGTCCAAAACGTAATTCAGTTGACTAGCGTATGTATCAAGATGTCGTTTCTCTGTCAACATTTTTAAAAGTTGTTCTAAACTTCTATAAATTGCAGGCAACATTATAATAGTAACACCAACGAATATATATTGTAATAGTAACCAATAATGTATTAGTAACACTAACCAATACGAGAAAGAATCATCAGAGGATGAAATATCTAGTGTAAGAATGCGGTTTCACAGACGCACGCGAAAAAACCTACTGTTGCGGAATTTTTCAAGTCATTTCATTTTTCTTATTTTTGTTTCTACTTTTACGACTTCGTTTTTATCACTCCACCTTTGATTATTTTTTCCCTGTTTCTGGACTTACTCTTCATCCATCTCAATGCCAAGGAATTTCCTTTTCTTTAAACTCTCCGACATATTATGCGATACTTATTTTCAAATTGAAGTTATTCCAAAGATAGTGAAATGTAGTGTTTGCAAGATGCTTACAAGAAGACACCAATCCGATCGATTATTTAAGTCACAAACAAGGACATAAGAATTTTAGTTTGTGCAAATATTATCAGTGAAGATCAGTGATAGCAGAAACCGTGAAACAGAAGTGGAAAATGAAGTGACACTAAGAATATAGCTGCAGTTTTAATGATAAGTATCTTATCAACGCATTTATTGTTCATCAAATGCAATCCGATAACAACACATCCTTAACCGATAAGAGTGGAGGATGCATTGTTCGTGTCTAGTCATATCCAGTGTCCGCCTAAAGCTAAACGGAGAGCTCTGACGCTCCGCAATATCTCGTACTCGGCGAACTTGACACTCGCACTCATTGGCTAGCGCAAGTGGTTACGACATGGAGCCGCGAGCCGGAACCGGCGCGGGGCGTCGCCGCGGGCAGGCGGCGACTCCTCCTCCCGCTTGTCAAGTCCCCGCGCGGCGCAGCACAGCAGCGCCAGGGGACCCTGGCTGCAAGAGCGCGAAAACTCTAAAAATACCCGCGAGCCAGCGGGCGCGTTAGTCAGCCCCGCGCCGGGGGCCGCCGCCGTTGGCCTCGCCGCCCACGCAGCCGCAGTTACGCTCCCTGCCTCCCCTCCCGCCCGCGGCCGCAGTCGTCATTGTAATCGGGGTCGAAGCCGATTTCCTACCACCGTCATCGTCACCGTTAACGTCAACCCATCACGTGTCGACGACGTAACCATCTCCATCGCCAACTTGTATTCCGCCCCCACCTATTCTTCTGTCAGCTCCGACACAACCAGTGCCGCAGACACACTGCCAGTAATTCTTATTACTACGGTCCTGACACACTTCACATCATCGTAATGCTACTAACGATATGCCATGCACAAGGAAAGACAGCGAGGGCGTTGTCCGATTAAAGTTTGTGACATTTGTAAGATGTCAAGGTAATCTCACGCAGGCAACTAATTATAATGTTCATGTGGACGTGAGTAAAAATGCCGTATCTATTTAATTCACATTAACATTCGGGGAACTATGAGCATCTCGTGAATTTAAAACAAGTTACAGATCTACATCATGTTGCTTGGAGTCTCTTGAGTTCCGCTATGAAGAGTTGTCTTTACTTGGAAGAAAATATTACAAATTTTATTATGATAGCCAATACACTTTCTCCAATAGATCTATCGCAATATAGACATTCATATATGTATTTTTTAAAATTTTTAGTGATAAATAATTGTATGTATTATATTTTGTGCAAAGATAGTAAGGCGAACCAAGGTAGTGGAATATATTTTACCACAATTCCAAGGAACAAGAACAGCGCAATTTAATTTGGCTTCTTGCCACAAGGAGTATTTTAAAATAAGTTCTCCACTTCTTCATACCTACAGTCATTTGCGAAGTGGGCATCATTCTTCATTTTATTCAAGTACGCCAAAAGAGAATTGATGTTACTTTTCCGTGTTCAAAAAATAGTTGGCAGGGGTAAGGTAGGGCGACAGTTATTATTTGCTTGATGCTTCATCGCTTTGATGCGTCTTTCTGGTTAAAAACAGTTGATAAGAGAGCAAATGAGAGCAAGTTCTAAAAGCCAATGCAGCTCCTAATGAATGTTTTTAATTTAGTTCCAAAGCGTAATTAGGCTCCCAAAAATAGGCCAACATTGAAATAAGTTGTGACGGAGAGAGGCAGGACGGGGCGGAAAGGCAAAACATAAGAGGGTGGGCAGGCTAGAGCGGGAGGGGGCGGGACGAGGCACGGCGGGGATGCGTGGGTCGGGGCGGGGCGGGGCGGGGATAGGTTGGGCGGGGCGGGGCTGGGCTAAGCTGGACATCGTGAGTGCGTAATTAAAATTACTTCCATTTTATATTTCAAATAGAATTAGTCACATTTTCATCTAACAGAAGATTGTGATAAATAAATGCCGAAGCAACGTCGGGTTACATCCGACCGAGGTGTGAAAGAAGGCACGTGATCAAATTCATTCTCATCCCCATCTGATCTTATGGCCGCCGCGCCGCCGATTAATAATACTGGAAAAAATTATTAACACTCGTGTTGTCATCAATTTGCCTATAATTATATTTATTTTCACCCATTTGTGACGAATTCGTGACCCGGAGCTTTTTCACAACTTGGAAAAAGCACGTTCCCCGATCTGTCCTGCTGTTCTGTCTCCGTCCGCGCCGCCAGCGATAACGCCACCCGTGCTTCCGCCTCGGCCCTCAAGCTCACCGCGCCGCCTCCGCTGCCTGTGCCCCGCGCGGCGCCGCCAAAGCCGCTGGCGCCGCGGCCTCCCGCCTGGCGCGGGCGCCGCCTCGCGGGCGAGCGGCCCTCCGCCTCTGGCGTCGCGCCCGCGGCGCAGCGGAAAGCAGGCGCTCGCCCGCGCGGCGCAGGAAGCGGCCCCGCCCCCGCCGCGTGCGCCGCCGGCGATGCGTTAACGCAGCTGGCACCGCGGCCCCGCAACGCCCGACGCCGCCGCCGCCCCCGCGCGCTCGCCTCGGTGCCTCCGAGGGCGCCATTCCGCTCCACGAGCCATCGCGGGTGACCTGAGTGCGCCAAAGGTGTGCGCAGAAGACGAGCGATAAATTTGCATGGAGGTGAAATGAAAATCAGTAGAGTAAAATGTACAGCAAATCAGTGGGAATGTTCTAGCATCCTCGCAACGTGGACTTTTTTTTTGATTGGTTGTTTAGTGATTCCGGGCGCGACAACGGTTAAGGTCATTAGTCGCGTAAGTATATGGCATGTTTTATCCTCGGGCGGTAGCGATGATCTTCCCCCACTGGATAGTGAGATCTGGCGCCAATCTACCTATCGGCTAGCGGGGTTTTCCTCAACCAGGAATCACTCACCAGCGGGGCACCGCCCCAGCGGGGACAAGCTCCAAGCTCCCGACCGAACTCCAGGCTCGAGCGGTAGTGTAGTGCATGTTAGTGTGTGTAAGTGAGGAATGAGGATAGAACAAAGAAGAGGAAGAAAAGATCGCGAGCGGTGCGTGGAGCATTTGTTTGGGTCTTGCTCGGACATTCACGTGATATTGATGGAGAAACCACGGAAAACTACCGATCAGAGCAGCCGGACTGAATTTGACCTAGCTATCTTGCTAGGGTCGAAAATCTTGCCACCGTTAGGGCTCGAACCTAGAACCTCCCTGTCAGAGGCACTGCAGTGACATCAGTTGACGCACTGAGTCACCTCTCCCGGTCCGCAACGTGGAAGCAGTAGGATTTAACGTAGTGCCACAAAGGAACTGCGATCCCCAAAGTTGAGAATGTTAACCTCTCTCAACCCGGACTTTCTTCGGTTAGATTTAAGTACTACATGCCCGCCACATCGCCACCTAAATTGTAGATTCAATGGAGCCTATGTCCAAAACGTCCTTGGCACTTAACGAGAGAAATTTCTCTGAACCTGAAGTGGAATGGTGTCCAAGGCCAGCCTCCTCTCGCCCGCCCTCACGGAGATCCTCATCGCCTTTCCTCCTTCCTGAAGCCCGCTCTCCCCCGCGGCGGGCGTCTGCCCGCAGCCTGCCTGCTGGGAGCGCGCGCCGGGCCTTATGTCACTGGCGGTCCACATTTCACAGTTCGAGGCCCCGCCCCACGAAAAAAAGGGTTCCCGTTACATCTCTCGGCCACGATCTTCGGGCGGCGCGGCGGCCATAAGGATCAAATGAATGTGCTCGCGTGCCTTCTTTCACACCTCGGCATGGCGCGCAGCTGCCTGGGCCCTCAGGTACACTCCGGCCCAACTGAGTTAGTGCCTTTCGCGCGGAGGGGTACCTATGTGCTGAGTGAATTGCGAAGATGGTAATGGGAAGCTCCAGCCTCATTACTTACGTTTTACTTTTCTGTAAGCTGTATTATTATTATTATTATTATTATTATTATTATTATTATTATTATTATATTATTTTTATTATTTAGTCTGGCGTTTATTGCAAACATATTTATTAGGGCTATGTGAGCAGTCTGAAGGCATTTTGAAGTTGTCTGATTCCAAGTTATTCTCCTGGCATTGAACTTAGAAGGATCTCCCCGTAATATCAAAGCTGCAGAAAAAAGGCTACATGTTATTGAGGAGAAAAGAAACCCTGATGGGGGAATACCCGTCGTCAGGGGACAATTTCACTCCCAACTGCGACTATTCATGAAGAAATATAATACCTACATATAAACGCTCAAGAACAGAATATGAATAACATATTTGGATTCAATGGTGTATAACTAATGTTCAGCTTTCTCTACATAATTTCTTTGTCAAAATTGCCACTTTTTTATTCGTAATACGTCCATGACACACGTTCAGTGTCCACTAAACAGCGCTACCACCCTTCTTATAGTAAAAACAAATAAAAATGTGTGGATGCAGTTCCGCATATGTTGTACAGTTCTTTGTGATGAAAAATATTGACTAATGGCATCTTAAATTATTTACTGTGTTCTTTTCTTTAATTCTCTCCCTTATTCGATAGTGAGAGAAGAAATATTTCTGCGAGCTAACTTTGTGAGAATAAGCGGATATTCATTCATCTTCTTTGCCCGACTCCCCGTTTGTGCGACGCTTAGTCAGTTGTGACAAATAAGGTAAGATGCTAACGATGACGACATGATGACTGATGATGGAGTGGAATGAGAAGAGAAGAAACGAGAGAACCCGCTGATGTTACCTCGAACTCGTTTTGTGGAATGGATGCGCGCAACCACCTCCTACAAAAGGATGAACGATAATTACATCACCTTATTTCTATAGATTTCTTCCGTGAGCTAACGGATATACCGAGCTCACCTTCAGGATCCGCCTCATCGATTGGCCGCGGGAACAGGCGCGCGCTTCTAGGAACGAGGATTACAAGTCACTTCCACGCGCGCCGCCCGAAAGATTGCAAGCGCATTCAGCAACGGAGACGATTTGTTCGTTTTGCTATTCAATGGGCGACGTGCGGAGTAAAAGGACGCTCTTAATGGAGCACAGAGACCTTACTGTTTCCTTAACCGCGACCACTCCCTGGGAGGGCAATGGTTTTTTTAGACGTCAGACGGATGTGAAACTGCATATCGCTTACAACTAGGGAGACAGAGGGCACGCGTCATCCGCATGAATGACGAGGTTGCCGCCTTTCCTTTCAAAATTGCATAGCGATCCTAAAGAAACTCGTCCTACGAAATACTATTGCATTTTTCTATCAAGTAATAAATAGTAGCGTATTCTTTTGGCATAGCAATGATTCGCAACAAAAGTACTAAAAATGGACAATTAGTACATATGTAATAGTCAATCAGAGAAATATTGCAAAGAATTTTCCTAGCTTGAGAGGAGAAATACTGAAATCTTTGATAAGTGTGTGTGTAGTATGGTATGACTCACCGCAAGGATAAACTAAATAGATAACATTATTGGTCATATATACATCAAATACTATGAGTACTGGTAAACCGTTATCGCAAATCAACGTATCATTCTGCATCACTTGTTGTGGCAAGTTTGCAGAACACACGACAAGTATCTGAAGAAAATTATCGCCTTTGAGATACAACTGACGAAATATTCGTCTCGATTTCACGAAATGAGCCGGTATGAAAACCTCTCCTCGAGGTTTGCCGTTCCTTGAAACTACCTCTTTGCTACGAACGCACGCACGCACCCTACGTCATAAAAGCAACAAGAATGCGCATAAACCGTAGGCACAATCTCTACAAAACACAGTGAGCGAACTGCACGAGCAATTCTACTGGTGTTTGAACCGGTGACCTCCGCGTCTCGCGGTGCGAAGAAGCGGTCACGCCACTCCCCACCGCCCGAGCGGCGAGTAATGAACCCGGAGAGCAAGGGCGAGGGCACGCCGAGCGTTCCGCCCGCCGCCACCTGGGCTGGCGCCTTCCCACTAGCAATGCGACATCCATGTCCACGTTTCAAATCATCCAGGGTGCTATAAAAATATTGATGTTTTAAACATCCATTTATTGAAGTTGGTGTTTTTTTGAACATCGGTGTTTTGTCCATTCACCCGACGAACAGATTCTTGAATAAAAATATTGCAGTTAATGTCTATTTATTAACTTTTCAACAATTCCAGGTTTCGAGGTTCAACATGCCCCATCATCACGCTATAAACAACACATTTTTCTTTAACACTGTACATTCTGTATAAAAATATGTAAGAGGGTACTCAACAAAAAAACATCTTATTTAAGAATCACCTTATTTATTCAAGAATCTGTTCGTCGGATGAATGGCCCAAAAAATTTTCCTTGTTAATTGAAAATGACGTACAAGAATTTAAATAATCGATGTTTTTTCCTCGATGTTTCGTTCGAGTGGATGAAAAATGACCCTAATCACAATTTGGTAAAAGTTAAAGTACTAAATAACTGATGGAAGCACTATGTATGTGTTCGTACCAAACGAAGGCGGTTTGCATTACCTTCATCGTGCAGACCACCCCTCCCTCGAGATGATCCAGACGCGCTGATATTTCCTTCATCGTTTTTTCTCGTATTTCGCACATGGAGAGGCATTTTTAAATTTTGTTTTCAGTTACATTTTAATTATAAATTAATATACGAGGGCAGTATCAAATTAAATGTAGTTGCGCACGAATTTAATGTTAGAGATTAGTAAACCAGGTTTAAAACATTGATGGATTTCAGTCGATGGATTTTGACTATCGATGATTTAATTTTGAACACCGATGCTTGGCAAAGTAGATGTTTCGTTGTCGATGTCGCATCACTACTTCCCGGAGACACCTCGGACAAGGAATGCGACATCGATGACGATGTTTTCAAAATATCGATATTTTTGTAAAAACATCGATGTTTTTAACATTGATTATCAATGCCGATGATTGTTTTAACCTCGAAGTTTTCAGCTCGAAGTTTTACTTGGTTATTATTTTATTTTTGAATAAAAATATAATTATCAAAAATACAATACTTTTCAGAAATTTATAATTCGATCATTCTTTAGATTAAAATCACTACGAGTGAAAAATAAGTTAGTCGAATTTTTGTTGATAAAAGTAGCGTATTATTTTTGCATTATTAAATAAGATAAACGTTTTATTTATTGTTTTGAGATTTTACATTTTTTTGTTAACTAAATCTCAATCATAAATGAATAAATACGACCTCCGTGCCATGAAAGACGTGAAAAATTATGTTAAAGATTACTGAAATAGTTTTACAAACATCGTTGATTAAAAACATCAATGGTATTCAGTCGATGTATTTTGAACAACGATTTTAAATATTCGAACATCGATATTTCGAAACATCGATATTTTATGGTGGTTGTCAATGAATGCCGAATTTGATGCAGCATCAAAAACTTGATTGATTGAATATGTTTTGTTCCCGGGTGCATCAACTGTTAAGGTCATTAGTTCTGTACATATAGTTCATGATATATCCCTTTAGATGGCGATATTCCTCCCCCGCCAAAACGTGAGATCTGGTGCAAAACTACATGTTTTCTCTTTCCCCTTTTCCTGGTTTCTCCGCCAGTGGAGTACTAACCAGTTGGACCAAACTCTAAGCTTCTGGTATGGGACGTAGTGTAGTGCATATAAGCATAAATATGTGCGTGCAAGGAGAGGAGGGGAACGGATGATGAAGCAAAGATCTCGCATGGTCTTTTGCCCGTTTGTTAAGGAACTGCTCCATCAATTCCTGGTATTGATCGAAAAAACAAGGAAAGCAAGAAAGGGGCACGAAAAACAAGTCAGGGCAGCCAGCCACTGGAAGTCTCCAGTCAGTGACAGGATTAAATCAAGCTAATTACGAAAATCCGCCACCGCAAGGACACGAAACCTTGGACCTTCAAGTCAGATACCGCGGTGTCAACCTCCAGGGAGTACTACAGTTTTGCCCTGAGCCATCTCAGCAAGTCCACATCTTGAAAAGATATTATCAATACGCAAATTAAATACTGTGAGTGAGATTTTGATAGAAAAGCGCAAAGGTCAGACAATGTACGTAAAGGCAGTATTGAAGAGACCAATATCTGCAGTTGCTCATCCCCCTATAGTAGTATGAATAACACTTGGTACAACAGTACCTCAGCAAAGAAAGAAAGTGCCTCTAGAAACAGTGTGAGGAGATATAGTACCACTACGCAATTAAATAATTATTTGTTTGACCCGCATGAAGTATTGCTAATTCTAATGAACACATTTGGTAGAGCGTGCCAAACAAATCTACCCGAGAGTGCAGTAGCGAATAGCAAACCGTAGTTGAGGGATCCTACGTAGAGCCCTGGCTACTCGAGGGCAGCTCGCTGCGCTTCCAGGCGCCGCCGTGCCGTGCCTCGCTGCATCCGCGGGCAAGTCGCCCCCGCGCGCGGCCACATCGGCAGACCGGGGGCGGCGACGTCGCGCTTGCCAGCGCGAAGCGTTGCCAAAGAGCGGAGCGCGCCTCCGTCACCGGCTCCACCGCCGCCGCCGCCGCCGCCTCCTCGCCGCGTGAAATAACAAGCGTTAAAAATACTTGTTATGAAGGCGCTAGGCGCTGAGATAAAACACGGGCCGCGAGGGGGCGAGGGCGAGGCCGAGACCGAACGGAGAGGGGAAGCCTTCCGCTCCGATCCACGCACTTCCGTCTCGACACCGGAAGCTCGCGACTTTGGAAGGCACCGGTGATACGAATCGCGCTTTTCACGTCGAGCCAAAACAAACATAAAATAAAACAATACAGAAAAGGGATCCCCTCAAAAAGAAAACAAAATAGTGGATGTTCTCATCAATAAAATACTCGAATGCCCCACTACAAACAATAAGAAAGTCAACAACTTGAAGATTTTTAAAAAATTGTCAGCTTTACAAATATTGTGTTATCTTCCAATTGTCGAAACATTTCAATTTACAATTGGCAATAAGTAATAAATCGATAAAAACCCACCGCAGAGAAACAAAGAGCATTTAATTTTATCACGAATATTTTAAATTGTGAGTAATGAATGTGTGCTGTTTCCGAAGTGCTCGAATACTTTCGAATTTCGAAATTTCTGTGAAGGTTGAGGAGTTCGCGAAAGAAAACAATTTCTAGTCGAAATCTTCCTATCACGGATTTTTCTCTGGTTTTGGGCATCAAAAACACATTTCTTTGTAACATTTTCATATTTTAAAAATGTTCAGTGTTGAATTATAAAACAAACTACTGTAAAGTCTTTCCAGTACACAGTTTGCACAATCTATAGGTATTGTCAGAAGAAAACGAGAAATTATGAATCAGTAGGTTCGTTACAAGAGAAAATGCTTTCGCTAATGAAAATGACTGCACTGAATGCCTCTAGAAACCGTGTATCTCTTCAGATCAAACCTGCCTTCCAACCGTTTCAGAGAGTTCTCGGAACAATCACTGCTCGCAGAGTTGCAAAAATTAGAGTTCTGCAAGAAAACACAACTCAATGGCGCCGTTCCTCATCAGTCCTCGAGTACGATAGTCGGAGGCGTCATTACCGACGCAAGGCAGCGGAACCGCTGGCGACAAAGACACGCTGCCACAGATAGAAATTGTGCTGCCCGGGGAAATCTAAAAGTCTGCCCTTCCTTAACAACTAATATTACGTTGGAGACATTGTTTTTACTCACAATTTATTACGTGCAAATCAAGTTGTACGACAACTATAATGTTTCACAACAACGAAAATATCATCTTATCAACGAATCACACACTTAAAACTGCCAGAGGTTCCCTCTATTCGAACTCAAATGGAACGCAAGACGCAAGAAAATGTTTTCTGTGCGCTCATTTCAAATCCACTCAAAAAGAATTAACTCAACAGTTCTCGTCGCCTCGCCCATTAGCATCTCACTCGAACGCAAAAATAGCACTTGATACGACCGCAATAACCACTAGAACTATTACGAAGTAACAGGTCACACGTTAATGAAATTAAAGTAAGTTCCCTGTGTTAAAGCAGCGTTAATAATTTGATCATTTTTTGGGAGTCACCCCCTAGAAAACAGACTAACTCTGGCCTCCGACCACCCCACCATTGGGAAGGCCCCCTCAGCGGGCAAACTTAGGGTCTCTAGGTCACGCTATTCAGGATAGTTTCATACCCGAGAGACCCGTCAGGCAGCATGCCTCAGTTGAGAAATGATAACAACTGAGCGCATTGGCGGGTCCTGGGGGGGGAGGCATACCCCTCCAAAACAAATCATTTAAAGTTACTTTCCTTTATTTGCTAATTTTTTAAAATATTTATTTGTTAGAATTATGTAATTATTTAAAAATAATAGTGTATAGTATCATACATACACTACAAAACTAAAATACAATATAATGACAAATGTTTATTATTTAACAAAATTCTATGATGTCCTCCTCCAAAATGTTCGGCAGAATCCGCCCCTGCTTGAAGGCACGATTATAATTTTGAATATTGATATTGGTTTTAGGTAGAATGATGCTTCCCAACACATACAATACACCGTTCAGTTGGATCATCCCTGACTTCTGGATACATGAAAAACTCATAAAATGGCGGAATCGGCGGCACAAAGGCATGCCTTCTGCCTCAGTATCTAGGCCTCGAGGCGCGCCCAGCTGCCAGCGCCCGCCGCCGAACCCCTGCACCTGACGCAAACGCTTCGGAAGGGCGCGCGCCAAATGCTCGGGTATTTTTATGCAATGCGCGCGGTTTTTTGTCCGCCGTATGACGCGACAGTATCCGATTTAATAATAGTGTCTCAACGACGTTCCTACGCGCGTGCCAGTTGGTGTTGCATCACCGGTCATTAAGGTAACTGATCCCGGCTTCGCAAACTTTGTGTGAGATACGCTTCCCACTGTGACGCTGCGATGAGTGATAGCCGAAATTATTTAAAACGTACCGCATTTAAGTAACTTCGAAAAAACAAATATAACTACCTAATGTTGACGAAAGTGTTCCTACTTGGTTGAAAACTTTGTGACAGAAAAACCTACAAACACGATTAATTCAATAAGCGTGAAGATATTAATAACGCCGGCACTCGCGATGTTTAGGTCCCAAACGTTTATATACTTTTTCTAGACTGCAAGAAACGTAACTATGAGTCAGTCGTTGACAGAAGAGAAAAGCAAAACAAAACAGAGCGCATCCGCGTAGACTCTTCCGATACTCCCGAAGGGAGTATCCTCTTCCCTTCCCCTACCCTCGTTCCTCCGCCTTCTCATCAGCTGCCAAACGCAGCCTGTATTTTTTTCCTGATTTTGATTTTGGGTAATCGATTTTTTTTGTTTTGGTCCCAAGCAGCATTGTAATAAGTAAAGGAAATTAAAGGAATCGCAATTACATTAAAAGTACTGTTCCAAGAATATAGTATGTTTTTTGCACAGCTCTATGCTCTATAAAAACGTCACTGCACCATTACAGTAAAACCTAAATCTAGCCGAGGCTTTAACTCTTGAAACGGCGCGCCGTTCCGAATCAAAACTTTTATGAATTCTTGATGCACCTCCAATTCAAAAATATCAGTACTGAAAATAAATATTGCATCTATCTTATGAAAATCTTTTTCACATTCAATCCAGTTATTAATTAAAATTTGACATAGTTTTTGTCGACGAATAATGTATGTCCGGTTACGTTGACGCAGGTTAAGTTACTTGATTAAGATTTTTGTGATTTTGGATTAAGACGTTGGAGTCAAAAGAAAACGAGCAAGTAAAATCAGGCAAAACCTTCGAATTTAAGTGATTTAATTCCGGAATTTGTACATCAATTCAAATCTCACAAAATATAAAAATTTGGATTCTAAAAATAAAACTCACCATTGCTGCATAGTAACAGAACTTCTAGAGAGCGAAGAAATCGCAACTCACCTGTAACAGAAACGATTGAAATAATAAATATCTATAGGCAAAAATTTTAATAAGAATAAAATAACACAAAATATAACACATTTCTCTTACTTTAAATTTCTACTCTTAAAAGAAATATTATCACTATATTTCAAAAAGTCAAAATGCGCATTTATTAATAATTTACATTCAGTAGCGTGGGTATATGCAATATAGTATAAGCTCTAAAGTCAGTAATCCTAAAATCGAATAATATTAATCATATTAATGATTTTCCGTCAGTTGTCACTTATAGATAAATCCGTGTCCAATAAAGGTGTCAGAGTCAGCCTTTCCTTGCACGCGAACTCGTAATTCGTCAAGACATGTATCCATTCTCGCCTCAATGATTCGATCATGTGTACTCTGTGTGATTCTCATTAACACACATCCACGTAAACTACCCACATTAAGTTTGATTACACTTCGTACTACACACTCAGCTGTCAGCTTCTCATCCCATCACCTCAGAAGATCTATCTGAAATTAGGACACCAGATTAAGAATAAAGGATAAATATTAAATAATTCGAGGAATTTTAATATTCCGTTGGAATGTGCGGTAATTTATTGAAGACATGTATTTGAAGACTCGTTTTTATTGAAAATAAGGAAGTGCAAGAACAAGGTACATTTAAACTTGTGAAATACCTCGGAAAATTACTTTCCTTCATATCCTTAAAAATGCCATTCAAGTTTCCAAATTCAAAATAATAAAATACATTAATCAAAAATAGCTTTCTGAAGTTTGTATTAACAAACATACAATAACTACGAAAAAAGTGCTTATTAAAAGTAATTTAGTAACCTAAGACAACCGAAAGTTTCAGCACGATATATAAGATCAAATCAAATCATTCGACCTACGTATATTTTATTCGCCATGCCAGTGCTTTCAGGTCTGGCTCCAATTTCGTCCAAGCCCACCTAACCGCCTCGTAACTCTACCTGCATCCCGGCCACCCCACCTGCCTCCCGGCCCCCGCCTTTCCCCGGCCATCGCCCTCGCCCCCGCGCGCCGAATCAGAGCAGCGCGGCGCGGGGCGGCGCGGGGCGGCGCGGGGCGGCGCGGGGCGGGGCGGAGCTGCATGGAGTCGTGGGCGGCACCGCAGACGCAACATCCGCGCCGGGGCGGGCGGCCGAACGAGCTCCCCGAAAACGCCGCGTCCAAAATAGCTCCCTCGCCTCGCGCGCGCGTCATGAACCGCGAGTTTAGCGCGCCCGCGCGGGCGATGAAGCGCGGCGCGGGGCGAAGAGGGACGAAACGGGGCGGGGCTGGACGAGGCGGGGCGAGACGGAGCGGAGCGGGGCGTGAAGGAGCGAGGCGGGCAGAGGCAGGAAGAGGGCTGAGGCGGCGCGGGGAGGGGTGGGCCGGGACGGAATGGGGTGGGGTAGGGCGAGGTGGGTAATGCAAGGCGGGAAAAGTGCGGGGCGGGACGAGGCAGGGAAGTGCTAGGCTGGATGGTACGGGGCGTGGCGGGGCGGGGTGTTGAGTGACGGGGCGAGATGGTGGAGAGGGGAAGGGCGAGAGAGATGTCCAGCGGGGCGAGCCGGCGCCTGCCAGCCGCAAACAGCTTGCGCGAGCAGGTGCGTGCGTGGGAGACGTTGCCGCTATTCCATCAAGCGTAGCTTTTTAGCATGCAAATGAAATGAAGAGTAACATCTGGAGCCTAAAGGATATAAGGTTAGAGGAAATGGCACACTATCTACGGAACGTATTTAACCGCATTACGTCACCATTTGGAGTTAAATCCGAGAACGCTTCTATTGATAGATCTTTTTTTAAATCCAATGTTTAATCTTTTCGTAATTTTAATTCAATTTTATACGTATGATTCGTTACTGAGAACTTGTTAGTTAGAACACAATTAGTTTGTACGTGGTGATCTTCATTGCTGATCTCGGTTCCAGGTACCGTGTATTAATTTGATATGTGAGATGACTGATGTAGCTGTACGCTCGAATAATCACAAAAATGGATATACCTTTCTTGAATTGCTCTGGACTTTAATCCTGTATTTACAATAGTAGGTAGAGGTTTAAGATAAACTGATGTGATATAAACTGTCGTGTTAGAAGAAAAAACTGTACAACGAAAACTCGATAAGTTTCAGACTTCCATTTTCACCTATGTAAAATTCACAACAAATTTTTATCCTCTCAAATATGTAATTTTAATAGCTCTAGCAGTTTTAGTGATTTGTAAAATAAATACTCTCTTGTAGTCTTTCAAAGTAAGCCTTATTAAGTATCAGAAAATGGAAAATCTTGAAATATCCTTTAACTCCTGACAGCTTTGGATAAAGTGACTAAACAGCTGAATTTGTTTATAAAAGTTCATTCTCTAAATTGCGTAGCCCAGCAACAATTTCCGAGACCGCCGTTCTAGAAGTTAAAGGTGCAATGTATATATAGTACAACAATATTTTCATCTTTGAAATTCACAACGTGAATGAAACGTACTACTACCTTCTTGCGTAGGTTGTCTCATCTGTCGCCCATGTATTTCGGAATATTTTAAGAGATGTTCAAACGTCCAGAAGTCTAGCGGTAGCGAGTACGTCTAACCAGTCCCGTAACGTATCTCCGTAACAGCGGCACGCCAACCAAACGGCTGCAACCGCCTCTGAAGTGGCGCAAGTTACAACCCCTCATAATACAGCGAATCGAAAAAAAGAAAACTCTCCGCCTCTCAAGCCGAGATGCACACGCTGGTTAGCGGGCTCGGCGGACAAATAGAACATGAAAACTCGACCACTCCAACGGGAAACCGTGGGTGGAATACCACAAGCAGGCAGAGCAGGTGACACATTGACTCGAGCCAAGTTCCGTCCATTGCTATTAGTAACCGCGTTATGTTTGACAGGCGTTATTTTAGAAAACGTTCGCTAACACACTCTCTGCAACATTCCTTGGCAAATGTCCCCGTCATAAATATAATCTCTTCCTATACTTGATTTCACAATTTCTTGTCAATCTTTCAAATGCATCGTATGTCAAACGTTGCTTATTTTATTATGCATCATCGGTCATTAATATTCATGGATCTTATTTGCGTCATATACTGACGACTTTCACACTAATTTCGTTATTTTGAGTCACTCTGATAGAATCAATATGTACTTATGAGAATTTCACATTGGTGTATTTCAAATATCGTCAATTTGACACGATTAAGCATCGGCTCATTCACACTTAAACCTTACCATTAAATTACAAAAACTCAATGATCAGACAGTTATATTTCAACATTCTCTACAAATGTTGGTTGTCAACATTATAACGAATGCTCTTATTTACTCATCGTAATGTTGACGAAAATGAACAAAAGAAGAAACTATTATTTTAAAGTTTTTCTTTTCAGAACTGCTGATGCTTCAGTCACAAGATATTTAAGCGTACACTAGTGTTTCTTTACTATACAACACACACACACACACACACACACACACACACACACACACCAGTATGTTGAAGTTAAATGTAAATCTAATTTTTATTTTATTTCATGTAAATTTAATTTTTATTTCGTCCATGTTTAATGCGTCAGCGTTCGCCTCTACTGACCTTACGAGTCAACTACCCCGATTACTCCACAAGCAACATCGGCAATTCCTGTCAAATCCTCTGTTACATCTGTCAAACGGCCTTTTTCATTTTACTCCATCTCATCGGTCGTTAATGGTTCTTTCCTCTCCGCAGGACAGCACAGATCCGACTGCGCAGCGTTCTTTTTTTTCTCCTCCGAGCTGACTCACATGGCGTCGGCGACCTCTAAAAGGCCTTAATTGAAAATAAGTTTCAAAAGACGGAGGGAACTGTTGCTCGATAATGAAACGCGTTGTGCGTCGTGCGTCGCCCATATACAGAGACGAGCGCCGCGCCGCGCCGGGATCTGAAGCGAGCGAGTGTGCGGCGGGTTAGGAAGACCCGCGCAGCCACAAGCGCCGCCTTGTGGCGGACCGGGCTGTGAGGATCTCGGCCGGGGCCTGGGCCGCGCAGCCGCGCGTAGGAATCTAAAAAGAGGAACAAGGCGCCGCGACGAGGAATAAGATTGTATTACGTCAACGGAGAAAAGGAATCATAATCGGAGTCGCGATAGCAAAAAAGCCCCGTGAATGGGGAAAGGCCTTAGAAGGAAAAGAAATTCTGAGTAAAAAATGAAACGGACGAGAGGATTAAGGACATTGGTCTGAACCGGGCTGAACGGGAGTCTGCTCGTAGGGACTGGAGGATTATGGACAGCGGAGGTGTGGACGGTGGGGATGGAGGTGGGAGACTGTGACGGTGACGATAACGAGTTCAGCGGCGACAACATCAATGGGAACATGAGTCAGAACGGTAATTGGCTGCGTGTAATGGCGACGATAATGACGGCATAAGTTGGCGATAATACTAGTACATAAAGAAGTTTCCGAGTACACAGGCGAAGTAGGCTGTAAGAGGCACGAATGGTGTAAAAGCTATGCCAGATGTGCGGGCTGTGCATCTTGAAGCCGGCTATGTACTACAAGGTTATAATCTTTAAATACACAACCGGAATCTTAAAGAGTGCAACGAGAAAGTGATCAGAAGTGTGAACACCGAGATGGATACTTTTGTGCCCCCTTAAAAAAAGACGGTAACATGTTCTTGGTAACAAGACAACTCTAGAAGTACTCCTCTATAAAAATGCTCTGGCGTGTAGTTAATATTCTTCGTAAACATACCCAGCAGAACACCGCAGCAATATCTCATTCGCTGCCGTCTAAAAGTCTGCATAAGCAGCAAACGGGTTAAAGGTTAGCGTCTGTACGACTTGACTCGCACAATCTGGGCGAAAGACCAAACGGCGCAGGCGTGGGCAAGGCTTACAAGTCAAACAAAATTTATCGCTCCGCACTCACAGTTTCCTTTTTGTTGGTGGCGTGCTAGCATGGATATTTTCATAACTGCTGAAACAACATTCCTAACAGGTGTTTGAGCAGCAACATTGTTCAACACAAAATGAGACTAACTTACCTACTCAAGTTTTAATGTTTTTAGTCTCGAAAACAATTTGGCTAATTTATCTACTGTTCGATACAGTTCAGACAGAAAATTATCTGAAGAAATTTAACAAAAATTACTTCAGATATCTCTTTGTAATTTGTCCTCCAGAAGTACATGAAGCGTGAGTATGGGTGAAAATTAAACAGGAAATAGTTTTCGCAGCTACTACCACTTTACGAGTCCCTTGAAAATTTTTCGATTACACATGCAACATACCGAAATTAGATAATACTATAAATCAATTCCACTGAGTAAAGATCTTATTGCAGGAAACTTCACTGAGTGATCCTCTCATTACAGTGAGCTTTTAGTGATTGAAGTATCTCCCAGAATGTCCATCCGCTTCCTGTCCTTCAGCGCAGCGAGTTCTATTTCTGCCGCGCCGCGGGGGCGGCCCTTTATCTCCGGGGCGGCGCAGCAGGCCGGCTGCGCGGGCGCCCTCACAGGCCAAAGAGGGGAGCCTGCCGCTGCGCCGCGAAAGTCCCCAGGGACGCGTCGGGAGCACAACCCCCGCCCGGGAGGCGCGCCAGAGGTGTTTTTGGAGGCGGTCGCGCCGACGCCACAGAAGCTCCCTGCCGCCCACGCCCGCACCCAGCGCCGTCTCGGTCAAAGGCCACGGAGGGAGTCCTGGCTTCGAGGCGGGAGGTCTGGCGGCGGAAATTGAGGCGACGCAGACGCCCAGGGTGGGTGCCAGAGCACATCACATCTTTTCACTTTGGGACAGTAAACCCTCGTTAACAGTTATTCCAAGGGACTGAAATAATCGGGGTTCTTGTTATAAAAATTCTTGTTATCCGATTTTTATGTGTACCCTCATTACTACGTTTCTTTGGCGGAACCCAAATGTTCTTCGTTTGACGACGAATTTCATGTTAAACGAGTTCGTGCTATCGAGGGTTTATTATATTCCTTTTTTCTGATTTTTCTTTGTTCATATTTTTTCTTTGTTCATATTGTTCTTTATTCCTATTTTTGTATTTATTTCTTTTTATTTACTCCTATTTATTTATTTACCGCGTGCGATAGGGTCTATATTTGCGAGTTTGCAATTAAAACTTCATAGTTCTATGCTTTGAGCGTCGGCTTTGTCACGTTGTTCAACACCAGGTAAGTAGTCACCTCAACCATTCCCGCTTTTATGGCCAGGCGTCAAACTGATTCCCCATCCATTCGCATGCAAGGAAAGACTAACAGTACTACGTGTACGGGGGTGGGAGGCCAAAACCCACGAAAATTGTTGTTATAGAGAAAGACAAAAATGTGTATTTATTTCATTATCAAATTCATTAAATCATTTTTAGCATGAGATGGATAAAATCTAACAAATTCATTACACTATTTTTAACATGAGATGTATAAAACCAACCCTCCTCTTCGGTTGTAAAGGAGATGATGACGTCTTTGCTATGTGGAAATGTCAATTGTAAATGATAATGCAACTTTAAATTGGAGGCATTTGTATTACGTGGAATGAAACACAAAGATAAAGCAGTATCTCAACAAAACAACGGAATTTCTGAATGAAACTACTTATATAGAGACGCTGAGGAGGGAGGTGGAACAAAGAGTAGAGCAATAGAAGAATGCAGATGAGGTAACGGGTTGAATTAGGAACTTGCAACGACAAATGTTAAAGTGGGAGAAGCAATAACTATTAATTTAATTCTAATAATTTTAGATATAGTACACCGAAAATGCGTTTCCTCCTATTCATTATGTTCGTGGATTGATTTGAAGATTTACTTTTATGAATGATATGTGTATAACAATGAACAATTCTGTACGTTTTCATGAGAAGGATTTGATTGTAGACGTCCGTTTATTCTTCCTCTGAGACTAAAACTAATGGAATCTAAGAGTTACACTATATGTCTTGTAATTTTATTTCAATAAAATGCTTTTCGTGGTGATGGACAAAGTCGAAGTTTCTGGAGCAACAAGTAGAAACACGAAGACGAATAGCGAGAGGAAGCGGAAAAGCGGGAGATAGCGGCGGCGACCGAATGGGCTCTAATGGTAACTGTGCCACTGGGAGCGGCGCGGCGGCGGGGAATGACGGTCACGGCGCAGGCGGCGGCGGCGGCGGCGGCGGCGGGTGGCGCTTGTAGGGGCTGGCGGCGGCGGCGGCGGCGGCGGCGGCTGCACGGCGAGTGGTTTCCATCAGATGGGCATAAGGCGGGATTCAACGGCGCGCGCTACTAAGGGGCTCCGTTGTTGCAGGCCGGCGCGCCGCCCGCCGCCATCCCCGCCGCAACTCAGGCGCCGCCCCGCCCCGCCCCGCCCCGCCGCGCGCCGGAAGAGGAAAAAACGCCGCCGCCGCTCCCTTTTCCGCCGCTTAAAAAGCCACGGAAAATATCGTACCGCGACTGAACGGTGACAAGACACGCCGTTTTATCGCTCACACCTGGAAAAGTACGAAGTTCCGTGCGTTAAAACAACATACATTAGGAGAAGGCGACTTTTCGTGATGTTTCACCACGGTTTGTTGAATCTCAATGTGTTTGATTACGATGTGGCGTATTTTGTTTTAGCTATTTAGAGTGAAATGTAAAAGATAGGAGTGACCAGACTTGTGTCACCTAGTCTTAAAGAGAGAATTTGGAATAAGAAACAATCTTAAGACAATAAACTGAAAAGAATAAAGATTCGAATAAATGTATGTCATAATTCATGAAGTGAGTGGGGCATAAGTGTAATGTTTTCGATAATTTTAACATGAAGTGTTTTAGTCAGACAGTAAAAGTATCTAGAACCAACGAAAGTAAGAAACAAAGAGTCATTGAGAGCCGTATTTTTACACGGAGATCTACAAAGCTCCCCATACACATTCCCCAGTACCGAATGTCATGTCAAAAAACGCAATTTCACATGTTACTTCAAAAACATAATAGGAAAAACATCCCAGAAAAACTTTCAATCACGCGGGAACAACGAGTACCCAGAAGTGCGTAACTTGGTGACCCGGCGAGCGCACGCCCTGCTCCCTTTTTCTCGCAATAGCAGGGCAACTGCGCGCATTCCTTGGCGCGGTCGTTGCGAGATGGGCCTGCGCAGGAGACCTCACCGACGCGAGCGGCCGTAAACCCACTGCCTCCGGTCGGGGCAGGCAGCAACTGCTCTTCAACTTACGAAACTGCAAAGTTACAGGCAAGTTGCTGCTAACCGTTGGCATTTCTTTAGATGATTCAGAAGCAAATAACAAGATGGATAGTGTAAGTAGTTGTTTGGTAAGCTTGAAAAAGCAAAGGAATGTCACTATTCAAAACGAGTAAACGTTTGTTGGGAGAAGCAGTAAACAATAGGCGCGACGACGTTTTTTATGACCACTTTACTTGAGAAGACATTTTTAAATACGAAGAACTGCATTTAAAACCAAAGATATTGAATATTCGGACATTAAGAGTGAAACAGCTGTTGAACATGTCACTGAAGATCTAATACATTAAACTCACTGCATGAAGTAACATCACAGAGAAAGAAAATCCCAAAAGGAATCCTTCTGTGCAACATTGTATCCGGTCTTATTTTTTCAAACCTTACTGAAATATCCCCCTCAATACAATGGGCTTATTACTCATTGAATGGACAAAGAGGCATTTCATCGGGTGACGAGATTACTTACGAAAGAGTAATGCTACTTCCGTGCATGGCTTTCAGATTAACCTTTTGTTTCCTTTACATGCTGCGTGGCATAGTAACCTACTTTCTAGGAGCGACGCAGCAGCGTTCTGTAAATCTTATACAATTAGAACCGTTTTCAGTGCCGCACCACAGGCGGTTCTTTCATTAGAATGTAATGTAAGAGCTTTCCAACTCGTTAGCTACATTTTCTTTCCACAATTTTCTCCAAACCACTTTGCTTCACTATTCCTATCAAGAGATCCTATATCACTGTGAAAACAAACTTGTTTTTTACAAATCAGTACAATTAACTGAAGTACGCCTCGTATAATTTGATGTTATTAATTGTCTCGGCAATTGCAATTATAGCTGGTTTGCATAACTATTGGATCAACTCTCTTATCAGTCGGATTCCGCCGTTGCTAGTAGTAAAAGACATTTCATGCATTTAAATACATCACTTTCTTTTTGCACATCTGGATATATTCAAGAAAAAGACAACTGAGACACGTCTCAGACAATCTATGCTTTTCGGTGTGACTCATTTCAGTTAAATCTTGACACATAAGCGGCAACATGTGTAACGCACCACTGACGTCAAATGCCCTACTTGGCACAAATTCCATCTTCATGTGTCAAAGACCAATTACTTGGAAGTTAACTAGACTGTCATTGCTAACAAGAGGGCAACATTCACGGCGGGTCCAAATGGAAACGTCAGCGTTCCAACTTCAGTCGCACCTGGACGCATGACGTCAGCCAGGCTTCTGGTCGGAAGAGGAGCGCGCGACGGAGCAGTGGCGCACCAGCCCAAAACGTGGCCGGGCGATCGCCTCTCATCGCTCTCCCGCCAGGCTAGGCCCACACACCAACATACAACTGGAGTACTGTACGTTCAAACACACTCTGAAACTCATATACGGGAATACCATGTGTACGAGTGTAAATTGAAATATATCGATACTATCGACACATATGAAATATATTTGTAGCATGGATACTCTGAAGATAAATTACTGTCATACTTTTAATTAAAGTCTCGTGTCTATGATAATTCATATCGTGCAAGAAACAGAATTACTTAGTCAATGTTTGATGAAATGACAAGAGCTGTACCATGACAAGCGTTTGCAGACTAGAAATTTCATTTTAAAGTATTTGCAAGAATAATAATAATTGTACTCATATTCTTGAAAAAATATTTTTTGCTTCTGAAATAATTGTATAAAGGTTTAGTGCTTTTGAACTTTCTGTGCAGTTTGTACTATTTATAATCATGATGGTAATAAATTAGCATTACTATTATTTATAATATTACATTATTTGGATTACATGCGTATAAGTTGCTATTCCAAGACGCCTCTCACCGTGCTCTACCTTGGCGTGGCGGCCGACTCTGGCTTTTCCGTGACCTTTCTGCGCGCTGCAGCGAGTTCACGGTCCCGGCTGCCTCGTTGGAGGTCGAGGGAGGTAGGAACGACGGATGCGACGGCAACCAAGAGAAAACGGATGCGGCGGAAACACTACGCGGCTCAGAGGGCGGCGGGGAGGAAGTCCGGGAAGAAAATGTTAGCTGCAGTCACAACGGAAGCAACCGGATCCTGGATTTAACATCACGAAAATGGTCGAGGAGTCGAGGGATAGACAGTGGTAGAATTGTTAATAGATCCGATGAGATGAAAATGAACTTGTATTTAAGTCCGAAGTCGGCAGATGCCGGCGCTGGGAACGATGGTGCTAGCGATGGGGGCGTGCGCATTTCCAGGCGAGAAACGTAGGCGACGAAGACGATGATAGAATAAATAAAAGTGGCGGATCGCGAAGAATCAAAGGCGGCGGAGCGGGGCGGAGCGGGTCGTGGCGGAATGGGGCGGGGCGGGGAGCGAAGGGCAGGGGCGGGCCGCCACTCCACCGAGCCACGAGAGGCGAGCGAGGAACGGCAAGAATGTCCTCCAGACACCCGGCAGAGCGACATATGTCACCGGGCCGGACGGCGCGGCGGCGGCGGCGGCGTGCCCACAAACAGGTTTCCCGCGCGCGTTGCCATCGCCGCCACCGCCGCCGCCGCCGCCGTCGCTCCGCGCCGCTGATTTCCGGATAAGCAGAGCAGCGCGCGCGACGACGCGGCAGCCTCCCCCGGCGCGGCGCGGCGCGGCGCTGCTCTCGCGCCCCGGGGCGCCGCGGCGCGCCACTGCGCCGCTGGAATGAATGGCTCGGACGCCGCCGCCCCGTAGCCGCCCGCGGCCAAGTGGCATTGGCATGTTTGGACAACGGAATAGAATACACGCTCCCAAGACATTAGACATTCGGGACACGGTGCATATTGTTTGTGAAATAAAACCTACAGTGCGCAAAAACTAAAGTTTCTTGCATGTCAGTAGCCTATAATAACAAGAAATGAAATGGTTCCTATAAAATAATAATAATAATAATAATAATAATAATAATAATAATATTTAATTTCCATTACGTTTAAACGAATCACTACAATATTTTTTTAAAATTTATTGCACCCGAGCAGTGGATAAACCACTTTACAGGTCTGAAATTGGACACAAGCACTAAACAAATTATACAATATTAACTGAAAATCACCAAGGTACTAGCGAATTAAACTAACTTAATCCAATTTTATCTGTGAGAGGGAATCCCAACTGGGAAACTCATTTATAGGAATTTTATGCATTGGGCAGTGGTGTAATGGGAGTGGGAAAGGGGGAGGGGGAGTGAGCTTAGAATTACGTGTTTTTTATGGTTACGGAGGTCTGAATTGATCTTTGGGAAGGCATGATTTGATTCTGGTTGGACCATTGATGGATTTTCCCAAGTAGTATAGTCTGGCACCGGGAACTCACTACAATATGAATGAACACAACACTGAAAATAATAAATTTTGATACTATTTAAACATACACCCAGCGAAGTTTTGAAGAAATAAATAATGTATAATTTAACATAAAAATAAATTGATAAGATCAAGAATGGAAAATAATGTTAAAATGTGTTAAATTTTAGTTTTAAATGATCTTTCAATTTTGTTTCTTTGTGCGTGAAATGTGAAAAGAATGTCAACGAGTCTTCGAGTGGCATGTATCAAACGGAGTAGTGACCTAAATGCATTACGTCGACTGATATAAAATACGCGTCAGGCATGCAGAAAACTTAACTCAGGAATTCCGGCATTCGAGACGCATAAAAATGCCACACTCCGCATTCTCAGGGCCGAGGTCTTAAATACGAAACGTACTCTCTTTAAAGGAAACGGCTACCAGTGTTGCTGCAGACGGCAGACCACGAGGCCGCCCAGATGCACTGGCCTCCTCGCTGACCTCGCCGGCCGCGAGCTCTCAGAGAGGATCAAGAAATTCAATCGCAATGCGGTTCAAAATGATATGGGCAGACGTAGAAACAATGTTACCTGGCCGTTTGATCTTCGCATTATGAAAGGCAGTGTGTGTGAATAATTTAAGTTCTCTGAAAGGCGAGGGTCTCGCTGTCCGGTGTTGGCATTCGGCGTGGCATTTACGATCGGAAGGCCTCTAAATAGAAAGAACGCTTGGAGAAACGTCACTGAAACTGACGGCTGAGTAATCAATCTCGACTATTTGCGATTGAGGAAGTAACTGCTTTAAGATTGGGGTAAAAATGACAGTGTAGTAAAATGAGATGACAGTCAGACAGTTACAAACGGACGGACAAAGAGGCAGACAGCAGGCAGAAAAGCGAAGTGTGGGGATAAAAAGAGGAAAAAGTAATTGGAGAAATTTTGCAACTAAATTTTGCTTTTACAGTAATGACATCCGTGGACAAGCAAATCGATTCATATAGAAATCTTCATTTTCCAATTAAGAAATATTTTAGTACTAGTAATGATGACATGTGGAGGCTCAACTACACAGGAAGGAAAGTAAAACACATTGTCTTCGGATGCGAAATAAACAGCTCCGCGCGACAGAAAACTGTTCTGCAAAATGGAAATTTTGAATGTAGCACTTTCCTTATGTAGGTGAAAAAAGAAAAAAAAATGAAGGAATAAAAAAAATACTTGGCAAATACCAGAAGTAATACATTTTTCAATTTATTCCATTCCAACATACAGTAATTGTATTACAGAGAAGATGCCACAATCTATTACACGAATCCAATAATCAGCGAGTTAAATAGTAGACATGTACATATTAATTATGTATTAAGAAAACAGACATGAAAAGGAGGTAATATCCTCTATGCCCAAGAAAAATGACACAGCTCAAGAATTATTATTTTACACGATAATGAATTAAAAAGTCCAATATAAAAATTAAGAAGGTAAATTTTAGGAAGATTATTATTGTCGTGGTGGTACTTTATGAAATTTATGATTTTTTCCAATTATGAAGTTCTTGTCAAAAATATCATTAGCGCGTGACGATCTTCAACATCTAACAGCCACAAACCATTATTTGCATTGTTCAGATGGCGTGAAATGTAGGAGATACCCTGTATCTTCGTGACCTCGCGGCCATTCCTTGGCGGAGTGGAGTATTGGAACAAAGATGACGGAGAGTTCAAGATCTCTCCTCCGCGCGCCTTCCGCTCCGGCTGAGTCATTCGGGCGCGCGTGGCCAGAGTTGGGGGTCGCGGGCGGCCGCAGCTGTCAGAGCGCGGCGAGAACGGAACGCGTGTTCGCGACGCACGCTGGTTATTATTGTACTCGCGATTTCGAGCACTCGAGCGTCTGTGACTACTTTGCACAGTATACAATTTTATCTCCATCATCTAGTTTATGCAATTCACTGTATCACACCTATCCTGAAAATTAAATTTAGGAATAACTCTCTCAATATCTAAATGCAATGATCCATCGGGAAATACATTTAATATCGTACTAATAATAAGGAAGTACATTTTTGTGACATTCAAGACCATCATGCTGGAGTCATTTTATTCAACTATGCTGAGAGTCAACCATTGCCACAAATAATAACCCCTCTTAAAGAAGAGTATTTTAGCCAAGAATTGCCAGACGTGCCAGATGAGCAACCTGGAAGCCACATCCTGTGGAAGAGTTGTTTTTTAGGAGATGAGAAATCACCATAGCATTCAAGAGGATTCCATCCATTCCGGACCTAGTCATCCAACTGTTCTACGGAAACGTTCCGGCCGGCCAGAGCGACAGTAGCCACGATTTACGGCAAAACCAGAGGAAGGCGTCCAGAACGACCGCCCCGGAGGCGGGGAATCTCCCATCGGCTGTCCAGCCACTCGGCCGGTCGGCATTCCGATACCGTGGGTTCCAGTTGTTCCTACGCTACATCACCATCACTCGACAACAGACCAATATAGCGGTGTGGGCTGACGCAATACCAAAC
Organism: Teleogryllus occipitalis; assembly: GCA_011170035.1. Taxonomy (NCBI): domain Eukaryota; kingdom Metazoa; phylum Arthropoda; class Insecta; order Orthoptera; family Gryllidae; genus Teleogryllus; species Teleogryllus occipitalis. The sequence continues at coordinate 103,138 of BLKR01001667.1, read as the reverse complement.
ACGAGACGCTATGACCCTGAACCAGTCTGAAAGCGCCTCCTGTACAATGGTCGAATGCAAGTGATACAGGTAGTATTTGTCAGAATTTATCTTTCAAGGATTTGTCTCGTGTTCTTCATTCTTCGTTAACTAAATATGCAAGTACCATATCGATATACAACAGACAAAAATAATATTGGTTTCCATTATCGTTATCTGCATTAACGCAGCATTCCTCTCAAATACCTAAAAAAAACTTTGCATAACGATAATATTCATATTTCTGCAAAGAATTCCAATCTACACCTTATTCGCCCCCTCATCGCTTTACTTTGATCCACATCCCAATATCTGCAACGGGTCAAGAGATATTTGAAAGAAACGTGTTAGGTGACCCAGACTGTTAAGTGGCATAATCAACCGTCTTCAAAGGTACACTAACATTCAGTACCTAACTTTGTAAATTTCCCCCTCATCTCCAGACCTTATATCAACGATCTCCTCGCACCCAACACGCACAATCGCCTGGATAGCGAATCGGAGGCGACTCCGACGCGAGGCATTCCAGCCATTCCTTCGGGAGGGGGTCATCCTCGCAGAGGATGACCCTTCCGCCCCCCACGTCACGACCCGCGAGCGTGGGCGCATGGGCGTCGCGCGTGCGCGCGCGCGGATAGAGCACGCAAGCGCGAACGGCGGCGGGCGGGCGGGCGTCGTTCAGGTGCGGCTGCGGGCGCTGGCGGGCGGAGGCGGGCGAGCGGGAGGGCGGTCCAGGAATGCGGTGGGGCGGCGGCGGCGGCGCGCGCGCGGAGCCCCGCCCGCCCGCGGCCTCGCGGCCATTAGCGCGTCACTTTCTCTGCCAAGGCCGCCGCCGCCACGCGCCCTGGGCCCCGCGCGCCCGCCGCCGCCGCCGCCGCCCGCGGAAGGCAGCGAAAACGCCGGTTTAATTGCGCCTCTGTCGACCGCGCGCGGCCAGGCGGGTAGCTCTGATGCGTTGGCCTGGTTTCGACTCCCGGAAGAGGGGCGCTAAGATCTTTGAATTACGAATAGAAATACAAAGAATGGGACCGGAAAGGAATTATACAGAAAATGAGAATTGCCTAAGATCAACACTATGGATTTTGATTCACCAGTCTCTGATTGCACGCGGCGTTTGGTGTGATAGGGCACCAGTTCGCAGCCTCTTTATTTGACGCGGCTCTATATTTACACCAGAGCAGCGTTCTGAAAGTGTGTAGCCCTAGTCTAAAACGTCGCTGCCCAGAAGATCCTCGTTCTAATCGCAGTTTCTATGATTTTTTTTAGGGTCTCCAGAAATATCCTGGATCCAAAAATAGCAAATTATGGATGTTGGTTCTGTCAAGAATAATTTTCTATCCGTCTCTCAGTGAGTCATTTATGAACGCGTTTGTTGTCATAATGCTTCCGCAGTTTGCCCTTTTGCATTCTTGCTGAGATTAGGGGACCTTTCGGATCTCATGATGGAATACAGTTGAAATTCAGCCCATTCACCTTTAAAATGTAACAGAACATTTTAAGATGTTACAGAATTGGAAGATGTTACAGAAATGTCACAGAACTTGTAAACTTTTCGAAAACGAAAAAAAACAACAAAACGTTTCCTTAGCAAACGCCTCAATTTATTGATAAAATGAGTCAACAAGATAATCTCTCCGGTCGAATGAGAGTGATATGGTACATCAGTGAAGATAGTATTTTTTTGTTGTAAAATGTTAATAGATTTTTTATAGTTTTCATAACTAATCTCACAAATGATTTGAATGAATACAATGAAAACCATTGCTATAGATGAAAAGAAGAAAAGCAAGAAAATGAACTTGTTAATTATAACCTATGAGTATATCTTCAAGGATCTTGAAATAAACCACCACAATGAGTCTGTAGGAAACAGACCAAGACGACCCAAGACACGTTTCGAGCGGCGGCGGCGGCCGGCCGTGGAGGCGGCGGCGGCGGCTTGCGAGCTTGGGGAAGGTCGACTATTCGGGACCCGCCGTCCTTCCTGCCGCCGCCGCCGCCGCCGCCGCCGCCGCCGCCGCCGCCTGTTCGGCCGGCGAGGCGCGTAGCTGGCGAGCTCTTCCTTACGGAGTCGCGCCGGCCTTCGGCGCCCGGCTCCGACCGCCGCCAGGCTTTTCTGCGATTGTTACAGCGCGAACAGGCATTCTTTCGGCACCGACGCAATCAAGGCATCCCAGGGTTCCGTCGTCATCACACTTGTGAGCGCATCGCCGATGTTCAGATTCGTAATCATTTATTTTCTATTTCGCCGACTTTAACGATTCTTTCCAATATTAGTTTTGAAAGACTTCTGCGATGTTTATCGAATGACGCATCGAGGGTGTTCGTCATTCTTGATTACGTTTAAGCAATTGATAGTCAAGACCTTGGAGATTTCGCATTGTAGGAACCCTGTTCACGCGTTTCAGGTTTCTAAAAACAAATCACACAACCGGAGTAAATACACCCGTGTGCACTTTTCTCGCGATAGTAATCATTCCTTCTTAATGTAGATGGAAAGTTAAAAGTGTTATAGTACTTTTTCTAAAGGACAGGAAAAGAAACGACGGGAAAGGGATAGAACAGTTGTTTTCTAAGCGTATCATTTAACCAGAATCTCCAGTTTTGAGCGCTGAAGAGTTTGATGATATTGACAGCTGACAGGTAAAGTCACGTAAAAAGATAATTGTAATGTTTGTTAAGGATCATGTTTACTCTACGCTGCACGCTTCTCATGAAGAATATTTTGAGCTTGTAGTAAAGGGACTATCTCTCCTGAGTTAATGTTGAAGTTCTTAGAACTTAAGATCACATTTAATGGTGGCAAACAGAGCATGAAATAGGAGAAATTCCAAGTAATCTTTCCTTCCTTCACTATTTTTAGCCGAGGTATTCGTAGACGTCTTGGAAAAATGACGCAAGCACTCCACTTCTCAGGTATTTTGTCTTGGGTGTTTTCTTATCTCATTTTGGTTCTTTTTCTTCATTCTTTGGTTCTCTTTCTTCATTTTATGAGTATGCAAGAAACACATGCTTTTAAATTTAGGAATAAGACTAAACTGATGCAAGCGCCGTTAAGGGTTGTTAGAAGAGAAATAATACAGCGAAGAGGATACATTGATACAATGATAATATATGGAAGAGGATAATGCAGCGAATTAGTGTCAGATCTTTTGCTTCAACTGCCAGGGAAAACGAAGTGTATAGAGCAGGAAGTAGAAATATCGATGGGAAGATCAGATTCGATGGGGACGATCAGGCAGACAAGTGGGAAATCATAAGAGAAGCGAACGACAGAGCAAGGAATGAAATAAACGAGGAGTGAATAAGGGAGGTAAAATTAATGTAAGCGGAGTGAAATTAGTGTAGTAAGCGGAGAAAATTTTGGTCAGTTGAGAGTTGAATGATGGGCGGGCAAGGGAATGGAAGTGGATTGGTTGGTGAGCGCATGCGCAAGAAAACGTCCGTGAGGGAGGAAATTAGTATGAAAGGCGAGAGGAACGGCGAGCAAGAGTACAAAACGGTAGGCGAGCTAGCAGGCAAGGGGAAGGCGAGAGAATCAAGTGGGTGGGCGCGATGAGGGCGGGCTGAAGTACGAAATGCGGGAGGGTAAGAGAACGCGAGGCGATAGGGTGCAGTGGCAGATCTAAGTGATGGGGGCCATGCTCCCCCCTCAAAAGGCCTAGAGTTTTCGTTTGTTACCTTCATTTATTAGAAAAATTGATTTATATGTTTATTTATATCAGAATTATGTAATTATTTAAACAATAAGCTTCTATACTACCATATATACGCTACAAACACAATACTACCACAAATATGCATATTATTTAACAAAAATCTATGATGGCCCCATCCCCCAAAATGATCGGCTGGATCCGCCCCTGATAGGGTAAGAGGACGAGAAGCAGGCAAGCGAGACACTGGAAGCAGGAGGACAAGGACATGAAATAAGTTGGCAGAGAACGTAAGGAAGGAGGACGTGTGGGAGGACTTAGGGGAGGCAAGTGGGCGTGGAGCGGCTTCGAAGAGGAGGACGTGAGGCAGGCAGGTGAGCACGTGGGTGCGGGGCTTGTGTGAGGCCGCGGGCGAGATGTGCTGCGGATTGGGCCGGGGCGGGGCGGGGGCGGGGTGAAAATAACTTTCGCCCAGCGGGTGCAGACCTCGCCCCCGCGCCCGGAGAGCCACGGCGCGGAGCGGAGCTTCCCCGGGGAAGGAAAGCACAGGCCGGCGATTTTATCGGTGACCTCACCGGTGTGCGGCACGCCGACGGCGGAGATGGACAGGCGGGAGGGCGGGGGTGGCGGTGGGGAAGGGGGCGCTACGGACAGTGTTGCGCACGCCAAATCCCCTCCTCCTCTTAACTCTACCAATTTCAATGTTCGTCAAAATCTCCCGTGGAAAGGATTCTTTAAGAACGCTTGCAAAAACCACTCAATAATGCACAATTGTAAGGGTTTAATGACTAATAACACAATCTACAATTTTTGTGCGCTGCGGGTGGCCTATTATCACAGGTACCAGAGACCATAAAATAGAAACAGTTTTAAAACATGAGTGTAGACAAGCAATGGCTTCGACAAGAAGCACATCAGTCTGATTTATCTTCACATTACAAATTACCTACCACAAGTTCAATAATTACATCCAATCCGACTTGGATTGAAATAATGTAGTTGAAAGAACGTAGAGACGAGTTTTGTTGTTATTTTTTGTGAAGCATATAGGGGAATTTATCGTAAATTATATTTCATGGACGTACACTTCTCGCTTTCATTTTGAATCCCTATCCAGTATATTATTCTCATCGCAACCTCTCCACCCTCCCTCTAATGCGCTTTTTCTGTCTTAGTTGGGAACGACTTCTCCATTATGTGAAACGAAAGATTAACATCATAAAGGCACTTTTCACATCATAAAATATGCAAGGCACAACTTAGTGCGTTCTCACACTCTTACACGAATCCTCCATCACTGTCATTCGTAACTTAGGAAATGCACTTCCACTTTCTACCAGAAGCGGAAGTAAGAAGGAAAATCTATCCCAAGCTGGAGATAAGTTTTCGCCTTCTACAAAAGCTTACATTAACTGTGGGACATCAGTTTTCATCTAAGCTGTTTCACGAAACATTTACGATGCAATCGCCATCACCTCTAAGTTGAAAGTGCCTTTTCCCGAACCAGCACTTGGGAGAGTAACAGGAATCTTGAGCCAAGGGGAAAAATTAGTGTTTTTTCGAAGATTAAGAGGCAGGTTATAATAGAAGGATTTTCGAACGAAAAGTAACCTACTCCACTATCCTAACGATCTTCAACATTAGTCTTCTGAAAAAGAATTTAAAATATTTCGTAGCACTCACAAACATTTTTTTCCCTAGTTTAATCTCTTCAATATTTATCGATAATGACCGTGTAATAGATGAATGTCTTATATATTTATTTATGAGAATTGCGTTGAGAATACTACAGCTAGAGCCCGTCATAAACCACTCATGAAGCCTATTAGTCCTATGTTAAAGACTCGTTATCGAAGGAGAAGTAACATCACTTTTTTTCTCCATTGCTGGCAGCTGTTAGATTAACGCCTCTGGATGTGAAGTGACAGAGGTTCATTGGAGCGAGAAGGATGATAGATGCGGTGATTTACTCCTGCCTTATATGCCATATCGCATTAAAATATTCATGCTTTTGTTCCTCGCGGCGCGCGGTTAACGTGACCGCCGTCACCGCCAGTCGTGTAAGCACCCGCACCCCACCCCTTTGCATTCCTCGCACGTCGAATCATCTCCGGGCTCACCGCGCGACGACTTCCGTTCAAAGAAGGCGGGAGGTCGAGATTTTCCGGAAGGAGGGCGTGACGCGTCGACCCGGGGAACGCGGTAGGAAGTAGCGGAGGCCGCAACGGAACCGTTCGGAAGGCGCAACCTAGCCTTGCGCCACCGCCCGACATTTCCTCCGCGGCGCACGCTGGCCCGACACGGCTTGCAATCGGGAAATCAAAGAAAGAAAGAAAGAAAGAAAGAAGGAAAGAAAGACGGAAGGAAAGAAAGAAGGAAGGAAAGAAAGAAATATTAAACACAGAAAAAGTATAAAAGAAACAAAGAAAAAAGGAATAAGAAAATAAGTTTATCCTGATATAGCAGAATGCGTAACTTCTTATGAAAAAGTGGAGGATGTGCTATGAGATGGATATAGTGGCTATAAATGGTAAATGCAGCAAAATTAAAACTAGAGATATTTGCAGCTCATATATTACGCCCAAATAAAGACAACGAAAAATCAGTTTCTTGAAATAACCCCATAAAGGACGCGTGGCCAAAAAACGACTGTAACGTGTTACGCGGAGAAATTAAAAATATTAATATAATATTCACGAAATTAAACGTAAGTAAACAAAGACCGTGAAGAGAGTTGACGAGAAACGGAACAATTAACAAAGACGCTACATTTTTATTTGTGGCGTTTATTTCGTCCGTTTTCGTTGGTTAAATGTTTGCTTGGAAATCGCGAATGAAACACGACAAATATCGTTGTCGGCCACTGTGCGGCGCGGCGCGTGGGCGGTGGGGGGGAGGGGCGCGGGCGTTGCGTCAAGCGAGGGGCGGCAGCGGCGGCGGAGGGCGGTGAAGGCTCGTGCCCCCGCTGTAGCCCGGCTAGCCGCGCCGCGCCGCGCCGCGCCGGCCGCTGACCGATTACTGCCCACCGTCGTGCCGATACACGCCTAATGTGCTGCCTTGTGACTAATGGAGCGCGGGGCCAACGTCCGATTGTCTCGCGGCCTCAATACACCCGCGCTCTCGGCTGCCGCCCCGCGAGTCACGTCGCGTCGTCGCCTCCGCTCACGCCGCGCAGGACGACTCTCAGCGTTTCGGTATTTGGTACCGCTTTACGCAAAACTCAGATCTGCGTACCCATGCCGAGCCAGTGCCCGAAGAACACCAAGCTAAGGCGGGCACCGGGCATCAAAATGTATTGCAAAATGCTGGAAGGAAAACATTCACTTAAAAACAAATACTAAATGCATTTAACAATATGTACCAATCATTTTCTGAAAGTTTGGTGTTTTTTTTTAGGTACATTAAAACATATACATTTTGATCATTTCCTGCATGTGCGGTCCTTTCCGTGGAGGCCACAAACGACAATGTCATTTGTGAAGAACTGGTTCAACATTTACAATATTCCTGCGATTCCACAACTATTATCAACATCAAAAGTTACTAAAATAAAATGTCAAAGTGCTTTTGCCCAGGCCTGACTGCAAGAGAACGCCGGAGTTTCTACTAAGCGATTGCACATTGCGAGGGTTCAGATTTTTTCTCGTGAACATCCGATAAGCGTTGAAAGCCGAAGCTATCACTGAGGTTCAGAAAAGATTTCATAATAAAAGGCCTAAAAGATGAAACAGTAACTCCTTACTTACACATACAGGGAAAAAGTATGTTTGGGCCATCATTGACTACCCCCTTCCCCAATGGTATGAGACTGTTAAGCAATGGATGAAATAGCACTGTGGAACATTTCCATGCTAATTTCGTTTCGTATTTCAACGTTCGACGTTTCTCTTTGTTCCTGTTCGTAAGAAACAAGGTTCAACATTTTCATCGTTTCTCCTTGTTCCAAGAAAGACCCGTTTTTTCGGCCTACAAATATATTCTACTGCACTTGATTTTCAGTGGAGTGCGTGTGGGTTTAATTAGCTTTCGATGGTTTAAACTGACTGTTCGAATATGGTGAGACCACATGTCGGAGAGTTTTATTGAGGCGCTTTGAACATGGGAACGGAGGTGTTTGATACATGGAGTGTAACCCAGTATTTTGACCCAGTTCTTAATGGTGAACTTCAGATGAGTCTGTTTCTGAAAAAAGAATTCGTCAAGAACTGGAGAGATTAGCTACTTATTAAGAATATATGGAAGGAGATTATATCAACATTTTTCTTACATCCGATGCAACTCAAACATTCTAATAATCGTCAATTGCACGTATTACTTTTCAATTTAACCTCAAACCTCTCGAATCTCCATTGATAGGTTAAAAAAGTGTTTATCTAGTCTTATCTTTATGTTAGTTAATTTTCAAGGAAGTCAACCTTTACATTGGAATTGGATAGAGGGATTTATGGGAGTTTTGTATCTTGACAATAATCAATAATAAAGATAAAGTGAAATTTCATACACAAAATCATTGCTGAATGAGTGCCGGCAAAGAACTGAGATGAATTGAGGATCACAGTTAAATTAAGGTAACCATGGAAATGGATGTCAAAAATTTTCGGTTAACCGCCACAATTTAAACGCTAAGACACAAGGAGTTAAATTGAGGAGAAAGGCGAATGATAGGATCTTCAGAATATCCTTTAAAATTCCGAAAGCAGGACAGCGGCTCGTATTCCCAGAGGCGAGGAATGGCCACAGGTAAGCCGGTTGCGCAGGTACGCTATTCCGAGCGCAAAGGTGAGAGTGGTCCCGGGAACGTGACGTGGGCGTGACGCGGTGAATCCGGCGAGGGCGCGGTTAAGGACGCGAGGACACGCGCGGCGCCGCGGAATCGGGCCGCCTTCAGAAATAAACCGCGTCCTGGATTCCTCGTCGCGGGCGCCGGCGGCGGCGGAGGAGGAGGAGGAGGAGAAGGTCTGGGCGCGCCGGGAACGCAGGGCGCCAGGCGCCTGGCTGGGCGCCTTCCCCGCACACAGCGCCGCACCGCTGGTCTGCCTTGCTTTTCTCGTCCGCCCCAGCCACCTCCAGGAGGAGGCCTCCAACGCGATTGACGATCAGTGATTCAGTCAACAGCTAAGCTCATTAGTCCTGTAAGTGTAGTGCATGTGTTTTCCTCGAACTGTGGCGGTGATTTTCTCCCGTTGGATGGTGAGATCCGGCGCCGACCTGTCGTCGGCTAACGGGTATCTCCCACCCAGGCCAGGTATCTCCCACCAGCGGGGCAACGCCCCTGACGAGACAAGCTCGAAGCTTCTGACCGATCTCCCGGCATGTGTGGTACTATAGTGCACGCAAGTAAGAGGTGAGAATAGGACAAGGAAGAGGAAGGAAAAAATCGCGGGCGGTCCGTGGCCCGTTTGTTAGGGTACTGCTCCGGCATTCACCTGGTGTTGAAACACGAAATACTACCGATCGGAGCAGCTGGCCGCTAGAATTCTCCTCCAATCTATCTAGCTAACTAGTGTCGACAATCCTGCCGCCGTCGGGACTCGAATCTAGGACCTTCCGATCAGAGGCACTGCAGTAACTTCAGTTAATTCCCTGAGCCATCTCTCTCGGTTATTGTTCCACCAATCGAATCGGTTTTGCGGTGCGTATTAAACAGTCGTGAGGGTTGTACAGAGCCCTTACCTAATCGTAAAATACGGCTGTAGTCACAAAACTGATCAGTTTTCATAGCTCTTTCCTATGCCTTTCTAGAAAGACCTGCTGATTCGTTCTATTGACATCAATGTATAATTGCCTACATCACATCATCTGGAGATTCATCAAATTTCCTCTGGACCCACCCCATACGGCCATCCCCGCTATTCTTCTGTTTCTCCCTACGCATGCGAATATGTTACCACCAAAACAGTTGTAGCTGATTACAGAAGCTTCATAGGATACATCGGTTGAAGAATAAAAAAAATGAAATTTTTAGTGTCTAACATTAAAGTAAGAAAAGAAGAAAAAGCAATATTTTAAGTGTTCCAACCTTTCATATCATTCAACATGTGTGAAAAACGTATCTTTCATTATCCTTCCGCTTAGTATTCGAAATATTTCTTCGACAATTAAATGTTTCAAAATTTAAAGACCGACTTGATTTGAGGTCGCAACGCAACCATTTACGATTCGACGCGCGGCCGCGGAAGGGTTACGGCCCTAATTGATCTGTGCACTGCCCTCGTGTTCCACAGCCGGGAGTCCTATTCTGATACACTTCAGAATAGGTGCAAGCCTGGTAAGCTATGAGAATAAAGCAGACGTTAAGCGGAATTCTTTGTGTAAATATATTCAGGATGAGATGTTATGTTTTAGAAAAGCATGCTCTTGTGCCTTTTTCCGCAGGAATGTGCTGATTGTGGAAAATCGTAACACATAAAATGCAATGAGTATAATGCAAATGCTTTGCAAGTAAAATTTCTATGTTTTATCATATTCATTTATAGTCCTAACCACTCAAAATTATTAACTCAAATGTTTCGAACTTTCTGATTTTTAAATTGCACTTATTTACAGATGTATTTCCCCTCAAGTACCTATTGCTGTGAAGTGAACTAGATATTAGTCAGAGGGTTGTTCAACTTCAGACTGTTACAGTGAAGAATATGAAACATTAAGAGAACCTATACCTTCTATCTATGTAAAATATGTGGCTTTGTATTATTCGAGCTGTGAACATGAAAAAAATTCTCAGCAGCTCAGTCCATTGTTCTGGAGCATGGCGGTAAATCATTCAATCCACAACTTGGTAGTCGCACGCAGCCTATTCATTCAAAGCTGCTAACAGGGTATACTATACATGACCCGAGCGAAGCAGTCTTCAATAGTCTTCACTGCTACAGAGAAAGTGTAACTCAAGACAGCAATGCAAGCTTGTCGGGACCTTGAAGTTTATGGAGGCCGTAGCGTAGCGCCGCGAGTGAATTATACGCAAGACAAATCTCCGCCGGCCGTACATCATAAGCGGCCATTAAACCAGCGCGATCTCCGCCGGGATCGCAGGGACTCGCCCACCGCAAGACAAACAGCCCAAGGGCGGCGAGGTCGCGGGTGCAGCGCGCCCCCGGCGCCGCCCCGCCCATATAGCCCGCTCCGCCCCGCCCTACCCACCCCACCCCGCCCAGCCCCGCCCCTCCCCGCCCCTCCCCTCCCCGCCTCGCCCTGCCCCGCCTCGCCCCGCCATCCGCCGCAAGGTTCGGCGCGCGGTTTTAGGCCCCTCCCACAACTAGCGATCTCACGCAGGCAGGTTCCGTCCAAGCTATTTTGGTGTGAAACGTTCAGGGCTCACAACAAGAAACTAGAAAAAACACCAGAAATGCTAAAACTGATTCCGTAGATATTTCAATGTATACATTATCTTATATTTTATTAAAGGATTCGAATATGTCCGAAAAGTGTGTCATTCATAAGTTAATGCCTGAAATAACAGTTAAAAGTAAAGAACTTTGGTTTATGAGAATAATGTAATTAAAATTCCACCTGCATTGTCATATCAACTCCATCGTACAGTGGTCACCACAGTCGTACAGTCGTCAAATACCAATTTCCATTCTCCATTTTAGGAACTCTCTGACTTCCTGTTCCCCTCTTGTATGTCTAAGATCATGCATTTTATGATTTATGTGCTTACATAACTTCGTTGTTCAACTTATGCTTTCTTCATTGTTCAATTCCTTTCTTAGAGTTCCTATTCCTTAGACAAGTCACTGACACTCAGTTGACGTCACGTAGTCCTGACACACACAAAACATCCATATAGTTCTTGCTTCGCCATTCACCTGAACTATTCATTACAAAACTGCTTCGTGGCACTTCATCATACTAATTTCTCTTTCTTACTCCCTTCAAGTTATTGCTTTGTCCCATTCACATGTCATTCTCGTTTCTAACAATAATTCATGTATACATGAATCATGTTTACGTCAGACCATCGCATCAACTCTCTTTTGCCGCTACATAGTATGAGTATGTCCCATTCCATTTTCCCCTACTTTTCCAATACAATTTTCAAAGAATATTGCAACCATCTCTTGAATTTCCATCTTCTGTGTCCATTCGACTCGTTCTTTCGACCCTCAGCTACCTCACTGGACTATCCCAATTGCATCCCGCGATCATTTCCCAAGTCTTTCACCTACGTCCCCAAAAGGGCACAGCCCGATTGCATCCCGTTTGGTTTCTCTGTGACTACAAGGAAGTGGAAGACCAGGTATCAGTATCGCATTTTCGCATTCATTTTGAAGAATATGAAAGAAACAAATAACAAATGCTCCTTTTAATGTTGATCATTTTGTGTTACAATTATATTGTAATGATCAGAATGCGTAAAGAAAGCTCATTTTTTAATTAATCTGTTTCGAATGTTCTTAATTTATTGAAATTGATTTATACTATAAACATGGTTTGCTCCAAGAAAGAGGGAAACGGGGATCATGGTCTTCCCATAAAATATGCAGATTTAAAATAATTATATTTTATGTAGATTACATACACAGTTACGAACATTTTGACAAATTCACCTGTGTTTGAGGCTTTTTATCGATTGATGCGAGAACATCTATTTTCATTGCGCATGAATGGAAACTTAAATTGTTTCCTCCCTCCCTGTCCCAAAATACCAACCGGGGTGCAATCGGGCAGTGCCTTCTCAGGTAGCCATGAACTGGGACGCGAGTACGAGGGAAACCTGACCGAGGGATGCATTCGGATCACTCCCACCTCACCTCGCTCTGCTGGCGCCCTGTACGCTACCTTCACCTCATCTCGCCCGTTGTCGCCTCGTGCCCCGGAGCTCAGTACAAGTTTGCTCCGCGTCGTCGCATACCGTTCCACTTGCCTCTACGCTGCCAGCGATACTCGGGCATGACGTCACGGCAGAACTATCGCCAAAGGAGGTAGTGTTGGCTCACACGATAGCAATGGTGAGGTGAAGTGGCGTGGTGATAGTGAAAGCAGCGTCGAGACAGCAACATGAGCAACTTTTCGGACAGTGAAATGTATACATGGTTTCGGATACGTGCAAATTCCTTACTAAAATGCCAGAGAAATGTAAGCCTTGAAGTCTATGTAGGATCAGTCTTAGTATTTTTGGATTTTTAGCTCTTTGTTGAGTTTTTTAGCCTTTCATGAGAAATTAAGTGTTTCTCACTTACGAAAACGATTTACTGCGTTGAAACATCACAATCGGGATCTACTATATCATTCCATAATTAAAATTATGCCGTGTATTATAAAATGTCGACAATTATAGATACTAGTTCAGAGATCGGGGGTATAAGACCAATTTAATTAAATTCAAAAATACGAAATGGAAGTACATTGTCTTTTACCAGACCTACAATTCCCGATAGAGAAAATTAAAGATTTGTGCCACGGTGGCTGCAGTGGATTTGGTGCAAGACTGTGACTAAACTGACGAATGAGACAGTGATGGTGAAAATCACGCTGGTTGTAGCGCTGTGGAAATGCGACCATAAACCGTCGCTGTTCGTCGTTAGGAAAAATACGTTGTGGAAGCAGCCTCCGGTCGTTATCGGGGACATTCAACTCGCTCGCGACACATCGCGGTGTTTCGAATGGCACGCCAGCAGGTAAAAGGAACCAGCTGCAGCCAGTGCTGGATGCATTCGAGAAGACTTTCCGGGAATTCATTACGTGCTAATGAGCTGCTCTTGTTCTGGCTTCTAGAAGAAGCAGTTACTCCAGCGAAGAGGCGTGCCGATCTAATGGGCACGCTGCATTCACCGCTGTGAAGAACTAGAACAGATCCTGTCTTTGCATCAGAATTATATTTCCGGATCACCAAACCTTTTAAAGATGACCTTTTGAAAGTACAACAATACCCGTGGCTATATAGAGAATAATGAATTTACTTCATTCGTCTCAGATTACGGAAAAACTCCTCTTGATTTTTGAGACTGATACACGTCATTCAATTATGAGGCAGCATTCTGTTTTGATGATTCATTCTTTTTATATGCATAGTATGAACGTTGATACTTTGTCAGCTTTCTGTTTAGATGATTCATGATTTATATGGAAGGAGACATTCAAATTTCATTTAAAATTAATCGAGAAATATCAACGTAAATTTACAACGCAAACGAATAAGAAAGTCTGGAATAATCTACTGGAGGTTGTGTATTTCCCTTCAACATAATTGAATACCATAAACTCTAATAGTAAAAAACGCCAACACAACACCAAATTTTTTACACTTCATACTAGGTTTCAACAACAAATGAGATAAAACTATTACCTATTTTTTTCACGTTTTTGCGATGTTTTGAATGATTATTATCGTTTTATTGAGACGGTGACTATTAACGAAAACGACAAGATTAATGAACAAAAAGATTTTTGTAAACAGGAATGTGCAATACGAATATTTGACACAACAATGTTTAATTTATGTGTAATCATATTTAATTTATTATACTCATGCATGTATCAATGTTCAAACATTACGCTTGACATTATTAGCAATTAAAAATTACAGAAGCATTGTAGAACTTTCTTTGATTTTGTCGCCCAGCTTGTTTCTCAAAAGTCAAGCACACTTCGCAGAGGGGTGAGCAGGGGCTGAGGGGAATGTTCGCGGAGGGCGTGGGCGGGAGTTAACCGCGGCACGAGCTTCCTCAATAAATGATTTCCGGGCCTAAGACGCCACAGCCGCGCCCCTCTCCGGCAGCGCCATTCCGCGGTTGCTTGCAGCGCGCAGTTCGGCTTTCAAGAATCGGCGTCGTGACACCACTGGGAGACTCCGTGGTCCTCCCAGCCCCTTTAAATGCAACGACAAACATTCTTCCACCGGTTACCTGCCGTCATGAGGAAGCCACTGACGCTAAACGAGTCGCTACTTCACAACACTGGCGACGCGCCGCACAAAGCATGCTGCCGAAACGGTTGCTTGCGCCTTTTGAAAAGAGTCTTTGTTCTACAAATATTGTCCCCAAAATATTCGAGTGACACGACCAGCTGCAGCTATAACACTACGCGCTTGTGCGCGTGTGGTCTTCGCCTCCGGATTAATTATTCGACATTGTTACTAAGATGCCTTTCGCGCTCCACATCCCGCGCAATAACGACCTATAAATTATTATTAAAAGCGTGACGGATCTGCAAGCAGTCCGTTTGAAGACAGTGCTTGTCGAAGAGAGAAGGAAGCGATCAAGATCTTGCAAGAGCAACTGGACCAAATAGAGGCTTGGATACAACGTCAATGACATATCGTTTCCGCCTCAAAAAAAAAATTTTTTTCTTTCAATATAGTTTTGTAGATTAAAAAAAGCTCGGCAAGGAGGTCATCCTGGGATGAATTGAAACAAAATGCAATTGAAAATCGACATATTTTGAGAGTCTTTAATTAAATTTCAAAATATACGCAAGTTATATATTTACAAATATTTCACTCTTTTTGATACTTTGAAACGCAAGCTACCTCAAAAGGTGGCCCTGAGATTTCACAATTGGTATCAAACGTTAGAAACTCTTTGTTCGTTGTGCTTTTATTATGAGTGATATCAAACTTTTATTACGATAATATTGAAGAATGTTAAATAAACCTCTAGCAACTTCTAATTAAGAAATATTCAAAATAATTTATTGTATAACCAAATTATAATTACATTTTAAAAATTGCATTAATGCATTCATTTCACTGCATCTCTAGTCTCGATAGGTACTACGACTTTCAGTTTGGAGACAATTTGGCATTAGACTCGTGTCTGGCGATTCATAATGTAAGTTAAAATCTGAAGACCGTATTGTACCGCTGAATTAATTTTTTATCATTTAATTAAATATTTTCGAAGAAAACCAAGTGCATATCGTAATACCGGTATATATGTAAAATACATCGGTATACCGGATATCCCATTATCAATTGGCCTTCCAATATAGTGCATTCTTGTTAATACGCAAATTTTGGACGTGGGCGCAGGGAGGCGGGCGGTGTGTTCCGGTCCGGGAGGCGGTGAGTGGCCGCGCGACACGCGCCATCGAGGTCGCGGCCCCCGCCCACCTCTTGGCCAAGCGGCCGCGCTTTGCAAACCCTACGAAATGGGGTAACACTCCTTTATGAAATGAAGGCGGGCGAATTTACTTCTGAATAATTGTTTTTGCACAGGCGAAGATCGACATTGACGGAATAATCTGCAAACGTTCGTTACAATATACTCTTCAAATTGATGGTGTAATTGGAAAACGTTCTTGTTTGGGTTATTCATTTTATTCACAATATTTTTTTTCAATTAACACTTCTCCAATGCTGTACAGGAATTCAAAATCAAGATATATCAGAGGCAATGAATTTAAAAAAAATTAGCTCATTGAAATAAAGGCACATCTTAATTCACAAACTGATGTTCTAGATCAGCCTTTTCAGTTATGACAACTCTGCGAAACAAAATATGTTCCTTTGATAATTTGTACTCCATTACACTCATTATTATCTTGCACTATTATATTCGAATTGGTAAAATATCTACTGCATAGAAGGCACCTACTTCAAATTCCAAACTCAATTTACCCCTTTTAATATTTAAAATACTCCAAAATTGTTCCTTTTTTCCTCTTAGAAGACACTTCCATGTATGCCAATTCCGTTTCCTTACGTTCATCACACGATTAATCATCCACAGTCAAGGACTGCATCCATATTCTCGGAGATAGCGTCCTTCCGTGTGCGCAGGCTCCGCGTCATAAAGGAATCGGCGCGCGGCGCGGCGCGGCGCGGCGGCCAGGGCGCGTGCTGTGCTGTGCCTGGGCAGCGCCGCGCCGCGCCGCGCCCCTGAGTCACGCGCTGCGGGGGCGCCGCCGCTGGCAGCTGCGGCCGGGGCAGGCGCGAGGCGAAAGGACACTGAAGGTGACAACTGCGTCAGCTACTAGGGCCTGGGCAGGCGCAGCGAACGACGCCCGACGGGCAGGAGCTTCAGACATTCGAGAGTGAAGCTGCGCCTGTCGAGATAGACACCCTTAATTATAGTTCTTGGTTTGTTTGCTTGTTTGAATTTTTTTTTCTTTCTTCCAAAGAATGGAAAATGTAGACCGAAGTTTATCGCTCGCAATCTATATAGAAAACAATAAAGAAAATGATAAAGGACTAAAAACACACAAACTTTATCATTCTTAAGAACTTAGTTGAGTCAAAGAAATTACTCGTATGGCTTAATTTTTGTTTGTTTATGCCTCAACCATCTACATTGTATTTTTCGCGGATTTTTCCAGCTTCAGGGGATGTCGATTTCGACCATCCGCCGTGTATCCGCTATGTCCCTCACGAGGCAACGTATTAACCTTTACACTAGCGGGCTCCTTTGTCTGTGGTCAGCAGACTCACAAGGCCTTACGCCACAACACACATACATGAAAGGAACAAACAACCATGGGCCACGGCAGGACTCGAACCCGCAGCCCTTCAGACCGAGGCGCTCAGTCGGCACCTAGCCACCTCGGCCACCAAGGTCGGCAATCAGCTAGAAATAAATGTAATATAGTTTAAATCAATAAAATTTAATTTACATGGATAAATGCGTATATGTAATTTAAATAAATATTACATTATCATAGTATATCGAATAATGTTTGCAAATAGCATGAGCAACACGGAAAAGTGCCTTGAGTCCTGGACACAGTAGCCCATTTATCCAGTTGGCGTCATCGTAACGGTACTACTTTCACTGAACTTGACATAAATTTTAAGAAGTGTCACTTAAACATTCCAAGGTGCTCAGCGTCACTTGTCCGAAACCCGTTCATCATGTTATCAACCCACATTTTCCACGCCGTGAGTCACCCGCCAGCAGTGCTTGACAGGTATAAAGAGCTACATTGACGCAGTGGAGTGTACACAGCGGTCCGTTAGTGATTCAGAGAAATCCCGAAAACTGTTTGATCTCCCGACCACGCGTGCGCGGACCGCTCTGGGGTCTTCCGCCGTCTCCCTCCGACCCTCGTGACGCGGCGAAGATACACACACACATTCCACGCGGCGACCGTCATCGTTATAAAGAAAAGTGCAGCGAGCGCGCCGCCTTGTATGGTTATCTGCGAGCTTTCTGCGGGGCAGGGCGAGGCGGCCGCGGCGGAGTGCATGCGATCATGCGCCGGCCGCACTTATCGCGTCTCTCGCGTGCGTCGTCCGTTTCGCGCCGCCGCGGCCGCCGGCCGGCGCTGCGCACGAGACGGAGCCCGGGGAGCCGCCAGGCTGCGCTCCGCGGACGGTGGCGAGGACGATGGGGATGGCAGTCGCGGCGGTGGTTGGGCAGGGGTGGATGCGGGAGCGCGATGGTACTGCGGGAGGGGGCGGCGGCGAGGAAGGGTGAGGGGACGAGAGCGAGAGCAGGAGCGCGGTTGGGGAGATGGCGAGTGTTGACGCGGGGGTGAGGTAAAGGCGGAGGTGACAGTGGCACGAGGGCAGGCGGGGGTGCGGGCAGGAGCGAGGGCGGGAGCGAGGGCGGGAGCGAGGGCGGGAGCGAGGGCGGGAGCGAGGGCGGGAGCGAGGGCGGGAGCGAGGGCGGGAGCGAGGGCGGGAGCGAGGGCGGGAGCGAGGGCGGGAGCGAGGGCGGGAGCGAGGGCGGGAGCGAGGGCGGGAGCGGGAGCGAGGGCGGGAGCGAGGGCGGGAGCGAGGGCGGGAGCGAGGGCGGGAGCGAGGGCGGGAGCGAGGGCGGGAGCGCGGGCGGGAGCGAGGGCGGGAGCGAGGGCGGGAGCGAGGGCGGGAGCGAGGGCGGGAGCGAGGGCGGGAGCGAGGGCGGGAGCGAGGGCGAGAGCGAGGGCGGGAGCGAGATCAGGGGCGCGGCACGGGTGAGGGAGCGGGTTCGGTGACCAGGGCAGCGTGGGGGCGGGCCGAGGGCAAGTTCGGGAGCGAGAGCAAAGCAGGGTCGCGGTGGGGTGGTGGTGGGAGCGAGGGCAGGGAGGCACAGCGCTTGGGATGCGTCGACCTGCTCGGTGCTGCGACTTCTCGGACTGCAAAGTACATCCGGCTCGCAGCAGTAATATCTTCCGTAAACAGGCATCTCCACATAAGGTTTCAGTGAGCGACTCCCAAGATCAATATATAGGGTGGATTACACAGCAAACATTACACCGGATAGTTTTTTTTCACTTTTCTGATTTCTGAAGGTCATAGAACCAACAGTATTAAGAACGTTAGCACACTATTGGCCACGGACGAAGAAATTAACATATATCATAAGAACATCATCAGATATAAATTTTTATCAAAAGATCATCAGTTATAAATCTGTCATCAGGATTCTAAATATTCTGAAGTCTGTAAAAGACCAGCTCATAAATGCCAATGATACTTCAGCCAAAGAGCTCTACACTGAGCAAAAGAAATAAACATTGAAATTCTATGACAATTCTTAATCATACAATATTTTAAAATATATATTGAAAAAAAATGTTCTAAATCCAAGTTTCGGGTCCCGGAAAACTAATTCTTCCGTTTATCCAAATAATATCCTGAATAGTTATACCATTATTTAATGAAATCAAATTTAATTAATTCAATAATGAGAACATGGAAGAAAAGTAGAATATCAGACTCAAGAATCGAAAACAATTCTGCTGTCTCTCATACCCCATTGTGCTCAATCAAACGTGAAAAATAAACAAGACAATTTATCTCTCAGAACCATTAGCTACCAATGTCAAATAACAAAGACAGAACAGAACCCAACAAAATTAATGTGCGTCTCCCCGTCCATCTGTCCGTCCGACGCTGAACCCACAGTCCGCCTCCCTAGCATCCAAGGCTTCGGCCGTTGGCGTCGACGGCGGCGGCGTCGCCGCGGAGCTGAGCCGAGCGGAGAGCGATAACGCGGACAATGGCAGCGGCCCCGCCCCGTCGCGCCGCGTCGCGCCGCCCGCCCCGCCCGACCCCGCCCTGCCCCGCCCCCGCGCTCAGCCGGCAGCGCCCTCCCGCCGCCGCAGGTGCGATAAATAAACCGCCCGCCACGCCACGCCGCGCCACGTCGCGCCGCCGCCCGTGGAACGCTCTCCGCCCGCGCCCTGCCCTCGCGGTGCTGCCCTCGTCATTCCTACCATCGTCATTCTTGTCATCGTCGACACTTTTATCATTGCCGTCATTCTCAACGTCTTCATTCTCGTCAACGTCAACATTTTTATCATCGTCGTCATTTTTACCGTCGTCATTCTCGTCATTTTATCATCGTTTTCGTGCTTACAATCGTCATCTTCGTCAACGTCGACATTTCTATCATCGTCGTCATTCTTACCATCGTCGTTCTCATCGTCGCCGTTCTTTCCATCGTCATTCTCGTCAACGTTATCATGCTCATCTTCGTCGTCAGCCTTGCTAACGTCCTGCTCGTCACGTCGTCACATTCATCGACGTCGTTCTCATCAATGTCGACATTCTTGTCATTTTCCTTGTAAGTAATATCCTAAGTTCTCTCATTTACTGTTCAATCAAGTTATACCACTGAGTTTATTGCTGTTAAATTGTCGTACTGTTCTTGATCTTGAACAGAGAGAATATATTGGATAATATGCGAGTTCAAATTTCTTTACATTTTTTATGAACTTATTTTGAGACGATAACATCCTGCTTAGAGGAATATTAAACATGCGCCTACACGCATATGAAGAGTAACGTTCTCATCTACAAAATTATTATAAATTAAACACTTTGTTGCAAAGTCAGGATTTCCCTCTTATTGGGTTCTTTGATAGTTTTTCTCGGTCTTCGAATGAGATGTTTCGATATCGTTTTGCCCAGCACTTACGGGGCATTATGTGCCAAAAGTACTTTGAACTAAGAGTTTAAGTATGACTGCCAATTGTTTGTTGAATCATTATGCTTTTCGCTTTGAGAATAATGACGTAACAAGAAAGAAATGTGTTCTCTTCCCTTATACAGAAGACTCAAATATTCCATTTTAATAGCTTTGTGTTAATGTGACGCATATGCAGCTGTGATAATTGAAGGTTACTTTGATGTCAAAGTTGAAGAGTGACTCAACTGCGATGATGCGCAATTGTATGATTCCTCAAGTGCAAGATATTTGATTCTGGCAGTCGATGACTCATTATTTGTTTCATGCCGAAGAAGAAAATGTAGGCATTACACATTTAGTGTCAGAATATCACTGACACCAACCAAATTCAATATTTATTTTGGAATGTTCACGGCAGACATTGTAAATTCTTTCCCAAAGCATTTGGGAAGTGCCACAATTATCACAATGAAACAATTAAAGTAAATATTTCCATGGCTTTATTGTGTCATGTTTAAATTTGCAATGATGTGTCTCGCCCGCGACATTTGAATTGTTCATGTAGCTCTAATACTCCTACACCTAATAGCGACGAATGTTTCCTACCACTCTTAGTAATCGATTGAGAGATTTTTCAGAGTTCATTCACCGCCGGAAGTATCACTTGTTGAACATTTTTGGAGAAAAAATAAACAGGGGGTCTAGATCTAGCCCCCGATCCTCAACCGTAGGCGACCCTTGGCACACCCGTGCCCCGCCCACCACGGCCCACACCGCAGACACTTCATCCCGCCCACCACAACCGCCTGCCTGCGCTCCCTCCCCGTCTCCAAGAACTTGGCAGCATTCTGCCCCGTCAGCCCCGCCCCTTTCCTCTCAGCTCCGCTGACGCAATGTCCTAGGCTGCCGAGTCTCCTTCCGGACCCCAACCACCCTTGCAGCAGTCTGCAACCCCCTCTCCTCTTTCCGTTCCCTCATTGGCCATCACTGTGCTCAAGGCCTGCTACCACACCGCCTCCCTCAACCTCCTCGCCCCCGCCCCCGCCTCCGCCAGCCGCGTCGCCTCGCGGCGGCTGCTGCATTCCGCACTGGCGCCGGACACAGGCCGCCTCCGCCCCAGATGAAATTCTTTTCTGCCCGGCCGAACAAAGCCACGGCTCCAGTGCGATGGGCCTCCGTTTCCTCCATGGCGGAACGAATGAAGTGCCTCGCTGCTCGGCTGTGCGTGTTAATCGCATTCCATGCGCTGGCGCCGGACGCCTCTCGGCTCAGACCTCGGAGGCACAAAGTGAATCACGGGGAAAATGGCTCGACGAAATGTACAGTTCAAATGTTAAGTGGAAGAGGTCTCTAAGTAAAGCTTCATCTAAAATCGAGTCTAAACACAAAACAGGCACGTGCTTTATTATGAATGTGAAAATGGCCCCAGTCCATGCGGAGTATTTCTTCAGAAGAATTATTTTGATACTTAAAACATTTTCTTGGTACTTGTCATTTTATTGCACCCATAGTGCAGCGATATGCTGCACTATTTACACACTCTTTGAGAAATCCACATTAGAATTACTCGATAATGGACCCTGAATGCATTTTATAATTAAAAAAGATTATCTCATTCAAGAGGGACTTATCTGCTTACCAGACGCGTTAAACTTCAAAAGATGTGCCCGATGAGAGCATATTAAGGAATGAGTCATTTAAACATTAAGTGAAGAGAAAGGTATTTAGCTAAAAGTTATCAATTTTTTTTCAAACATATTTCTTAAATTGACAACTTTGAGCTTTGAATTACAAACAAATACCGTTCAACAAAGAGCTTCAATATATTTTTTCTCTTTCACAGTCTCTTTATAACAGTATATATTTTTAGGAAGAATCGAATGTCCTCAAAATCATCCTAATTATATTATGAACTTTATTACTGCACTGCCCGTACAGTAATGGCTCAGTATCCGACTTTTGTAGCTTGAAACAGTTCATTTCCAAGATTTGAGCGCGTTCTGCGACAAGTGGAATACTAAAGTAGCACAAAGGAAAAGGAAGGCTGTCAGGCGACAGTTTATCAAACTCCTGCTCTGAGAACACTGATGAGCCATAAACCTTATCGCTCTGCTGAAACGCGTAAACGCAGGAACAAGCGCAGCGCGAGCGCAACGCTGCGCGGCCCAGTAAACAGGCCGTCCGCGCTACTCCGCAGAGAGCTTGTCCTGGGGTGCGGGACTCTCGAAGCTAACCGCTCTTCAGTTGTAAATGAAATAAAAACTAAAAATAAAGATGAAAATATTCCTAACCAGGGAATAGTGGAAAGGTTATTTTCCAACCTTTCATAAATAGTTAATTTTATGTATAATTCTTTGGAACACTAATATCTTCACCATAGCCAATGAGTTGAATAGTTTTGAGTGAATAGAGTTGGAGCACATCTGAAGTAAGAAGCGGAGAAAATAGGAGACACGCGAGAATTGTATGTTGTAAGAAGAAAGGGGTGGGGGCACTTCGTAAAAAGTGACTTCACGTAAGCGCGTCTGAGTGTCTGAGATGGTCGGACTCCTACGGACTCCAGGCCTCGGCCCGAATGTTCGTCCAGGGCGTGGATATTTGTCCCTTATCTGTCACGCGTGATACGCAGCAGCTTTCTGCTGACCCCAGGCCAGCGGAACTCGCCATTGCGCTAGTGTCTAGTTTATGGTTGGAAATGCACCCCCATTCAGTAAGGAGGGCAACTGGCTTCCGCCGGAAGAAATGTGAAGTGAGTCAGAACCTCCCTCAAAAAGCGGACCGCCTGGGAGCGGAGGGCTCCCCGCGTCGTCTCCCTCAGCCGCGCCGCTGCCCTCGTGAAATTTTATCGCGAATTGGCGTCGGCGCGTATCTCGCGACGGGTCGGCGCCGGCCGAGGCCTAAAAGCGGCCGGGGGGAGCTCGGGCGCGGGCGGTTATTTCTGGGGCGAGGAAGCGCTCGCCCTTCCTCCGCCGCGACGCGGTCTTTGCCCCGATGCGCCCGCCTCCGCCAGCGGCGGCGCGGCGCGGCGCGGTCAGTGCCGGAGCTAGACAATTTTGGGCCCGGGGCAAAGCTGAAACGTACCCCCTCACACACACACACGAAAAAAGTTAAAAGGGTGAAAGTTGGATTTTGAAACTATAAGAGTTATTCTATTTCAACAAAGAACGAAAAAATCAAAAAACAACGTTTAAGCCAGATAATGTTTTTGGAAATATATTTTAAATTATTTTAAGTAAATGTATTTAGTGATCAAATAAACAATTTCCACGATGAGCTTAGAACGCTTAAAAAATTGTGTTTAGTTACTGTTCAATAAAATCTTTTTATAAATACATAAAATATTAAATATGAATTTCAGTAGACGCTATTTTAATGTTAGTGACATTTCATCCATTTCACAGAGTCTTACCTTATAAGATATGACTATAACTATTTCAGGGAAAAAAACATTTTATGAAATATCAGACTACTGTACCGCGACTAATAAACTTACGATAACGATTTTCTCGAGTTCTAACTTCTTCTTCAATTTTTAATTTTTTTTTCGGCAGTCCCATTAGCGGACCCCTCGGCTTGCGGGGCCCCGGGCGAACGCCCGGTCTGCCGATGCCTAGCGCCGGCACTGGGCACGGTTATGTTAAGAGCAGCGACCCGCGCGTCCCCAACGCCTCGGCGCGTTGGCAATGAACGGAGCCGTATTTCTCGCCATGCCGCCGTGGCGTCGCGACGCCCGCGCGCGGAGCTAAAAGTAGCGACTTTCGTTTATGGCCGGTCCCGATTGGCAAGATTAGCCACGCCAACACCCGTATTTCTGATGGGCGACGACTGAGTACTACTCATTACGTTCGTCCGCTGGATTTGTTTTAAAAATATAGCTTTATTAAATTTTGCAATTTTCGCATGTAATGCCTCGAATAAATTATAATAATCGTTTTTATTATAAGAAGTGTGCTAATTACGGTTCGTTTCTGGGTTTTGTGTGGGTAATGGGGTTACAAAATAAAGAGAAATGAGGATCATTAAGAACTGGACGTTCTCTAACCTTCGATCAGAGATTATGTTGATACGCTGATTAGGCTATTAGTGCGTTAAATATAGGACATTCTACTAACTGTCAACTCGATTTCTGGATCTTTCATTAGTTATCTCTCTAAACGCTCTTTCATGATAACTTAATTACATTATTCTCTACTATTACGTCAAGCAAGTACGTAATTAGTTATTGTGCATATACCACATCGTTGCTAAATAGTCCGTTTAGACATTATTTGTTAATCAATTGCCATTACGATAATTTACATCACACCCCAGAAAAGTGTAAATGCTACACGGCCATTACATCAAGAACGAAATCAAGAAAGTGCTACCGTTTTTTTTGTCGCGGAATAAACACGCTCGCGGCGCCGATGTGGCGCCGATATACCGCAGTCGCCGCGGCGGCGTCCGGCATCCGCCCGAGGCCTAAAAGCACCGCCGCCGCCGCCGAAGCGACCTCCGCGCCGCCCACGGCCGACCACTTTCTACGAGCGCGCTGCCCCCGCGGCGCCTCCGCACCGGAGAAAGGGGCGTCTGCCGCCCCCGCCCACGGAGGGTTTGGATCCGGTCCGGTATTTCTCGGACGTAACGTTGTTTGCGCATGCGCACACGCCCCGAAGTTGGTGCTTAGCACGAACGATATCTTGCTTAGGATGTGCAAAAACTCGCTGGTAAAATAAGCTCGGGTTTCGCGAGGTCCTAGATATGAGTCCAGATTTTTTTTCCTACATTTTTTAAGAAATACGTAAGCGTTCTAAATAAGTAATAGTCCTAAATGGTATCTGATAATTGTGTTTTCTTTCTTCTATTGGAGAAATGGACTATTGGAGAAATTTAACTTACGCCTGACCAAATTTTTTATCATTTAATAATAGACTTTTGCATTCGTAGCAATACAGTTTAACCGAATTATAATAGTAATAGTAGTAATAATTTTTGTAATGTGAAAATAATATTCGTTACGTTCGCTTTCAATTATTTATGTAAATTTTAAACACTAAAAGAAGGACAAGGCTATAATAGTTCTAGTTAAAGCGATCGTTACATTCCACAGAAAAAGAGATTGCGTTTATACGTCTCTTGTAATTCTCTTACGGCCGTAAAATTGAACCGCTTACACAATTGTGAAGGCGAATTCCTCATTATTTTTTTTTCTGTACTTGCATGAAAATGTGAAGTGAATTTTACCATTTAAAGATGAAACTGCATGAAAAGTACACTACATTTCTTGAAACAGTTCTTTGGTACTTCACAAAAAATTGCTTCGCGTAAGTTGCTACAGCTGTCTGATCAGATTCGGGACATTTTCGTTAAATGCGAGTATAGTGTTGCGTCGTATTAAATGCTTCAAATTGGATATTACATGCCATTGATGACATCTCAAATTTGTGATTTTGAAAAAGCTAACTTTCATTTGAATGCCTCCACAAAAAGTTCGCTCATTGCAATCAAGTCATTCACCGGTTATCAGTCAAGTTCGTTAGACCCACTTCATTTGTACAAGATCAATAATTGCTTCATGATTCCTAAAATGGAAAGTAATTCTAAAACTATTTCTTCAGATATTTTCCAAATTTTTAAACATCTTCGAAAATAAATCAGGAACTACATACATGCAACGATATTCGTAATTCTGTCTCTTAAGAACGCTTTGTTCAAATTATTCAAATCACTGTCCAATGCCGTCGTGTCACTTCAGTAAATGCTATCAAGTGTTGACCAATTGAGTCTGGAAACCACAGACAACTTCATTCCCACCAAAAGCAAAACGTTAAAAACATTACAACCGATACCGCTACGACCACTAGCACACTAACAATGTTTTTACGACGCCTCTGAGCTGCGCCCACATCGCACTGCGCATTCGTTGCACGCACCTGCGTCCCTCGCACGCAAAGGCAGCCGTCGCTCGCAGCGAGTGGCCGCTTTTGCCTCGAGCCACCTCAAAAACTGACACTACCGAACATCTATATTTACCTTCAAAATTAGAGTACGGAATGTTTTGTCACGTAAAACCAGTGAGTTCTAATAAGGACACTTCTTATGAGCCTCCCAAATGTGCAGAGTTAGATGAAAAGGGGTGCAAAAGCTCGCAGAGTATCACTCCATCGATACCCATAAATTATATTATTAACTCTATAGCATCATGCTATTTTCACAGATTCCTAATGTCTTGTAATGTCATTTATTTTTCTACCACTAGTGGAAACTACTTCACAGGTTATTATTAATTATTATTGTCATTA
Organism: Teleogryllus occipitalis; assembly: GCA_011170035.1. Taxonomy (NCBI): domain Eukaryota; kingdom Metazoa; phylum Arthropoda; class Insecta; order Orthoptera; family Gryllidae; genus Teleogryllus; species Teleogryllus occipitalis. Next base: position 76,411 of record BLKR01001667.1, on the reverse strand, counting down.
TTGTTTATAACTTTGTATATTATTAGTGGCGTTCACCATCAGTTTCAGACCATAAAATCAAGTATTCTAGTGTTCCTCAAATCATGTCCTAGACATTCCCTTATTGGGAGGTCCTCCGCAATGAGATCAGCACAACGCGAACCGTCTGTCACATTCCATGTGGAAAAACAAGTTGTTTTTCATATCCAAACTCTTAATAGAACGCCCAGAGGAGTGGAGTTACTACAGATTACAACCAAGAATTGCACTTAGGTACATCATTAGAAAATTATTCAATGATATACAGTGTTAATGACTTCTGTCACCTTAATGACATGCAAATTCCCATAGTACAAATTCCTAAAACAACATTAAGATATAATTGTGCGCGCTAATTCGACTTCAATTGAGCATGGCTGTGAGACGTTTTGATGCGCGAGAAGCCAATTTACAAGTCTGAAGGTAAGATCTCAAAATCCGGAGTCCTTGGGTGAAACCCAAAAAGGTAGTTGTTCCAGGTACGTGCGGAGCTCCATGCGAAAGACCAATTACGCACGATCCCTCAACTCCGACTCATCCTCCTCGGCCATCGCCACTGCCACCGCCCTCGTGCGCTCCGTGGACGCGGCGGGCTGTAAATGCAGAGCCCCATTAAGCACGGCTTACAAGGCGGCCGCGATAAACAGGCCGTTACATCCAGCACGAGAGCTGATGCCTTAGGCGGGGTCGGCGGGGCGGCACGGTGGTAGTGGCGGGTGCAGCAATGGAAGCTGAGGTACACTCGTTTCCCCCCACCAGTAGTTCCCAAAGAAGGCAACAAGAAGCAATCCGCTGACGTCTCAGTCACAAATTCCACCACGCGTCAAATGCGTCCAGAAATAATAATGGAACTTAATTTCTTTTTTAAGTCCTCATCGCCTGGAGCTATTTCTAAGCCAATTATGTAGGTTGTATTAGGAAAGTGTTCTTCGAAGCGAAGGCGATAGAGATGAAAATCTCACGAATAACCTGGGTGCGCAGGTGTATCTGGAAGTGATGACATTCGGAGTCAAATTGGAATAACTTAATTTAAGAGTGAAGACGAAACTTTGTTCAGTGCATATTGGCGGACATACAGGACGGGAGAGCGAAATACTCCCGAAGAAGCGACCAAAGATCAAAGTCATTTAAATGAAATCGTCACATGAGATTTCCTCGAGGAAATGCACAGCATTGCGAGTTTCATTAAGATAGCAAGAGAAATGAGGTTGTGTGTGTCGAATGCCAACACAGTGGAGATCTAGAAGAGACACCAAGAGCAGCTCAGACCGGCTGAGTTTAGCTCAAGGCCAGCATAGCCGCTGCTTCTGCAGCGATTTTGACCGGGAGGTCCTAGAGTTCGAGTCCTGACAGTGACGGATTTTCGACACTAACTGTATACCTACTTCGAATATATAGGTCGAATAGAGGTCAAATTTAGTCGCTGTCTGGAGGAGAATTCAAGCGTCCGGCTGCTCTGATCGGTAGTTTTCAGTGGTTTCTCCAATCAATACCTGTCACATGCTGGAGCAGTACCCTTACAAACATGGACCGCACGCAATCTTTCCTTGCACTTCTCTTCCTTTACAAATACACATTCACCAACATACATTACACCATTACACATGTCGGGAGACCATATGGGGGCCAAGAGCTTGTCGCAACTGGGTCAGTTCCCACTGGGGGAGATACCTGAATGAGGATATTCCCCGCAAGCCAACTTGTAGATCGGCGCCTGATTTCACCGTCTGTGGGAAAGGAATCATGATCACCTCCCGGGATAAAACATTATGACACAATCGGGACTAATGACCAAAGCAGTTGACAGTGTCGGAAACCAATAAATCAACCAAGAATAGTTCAGGCTCAAGGATGCAAGGAATTTGGCGGAATCAGTGGAATCGCCAGCAAAGTGTCGGAATGCACTTCACCGACCGGCGCGCCGCCCCGTACCGCGCCATGCCAGTTATGTCAAGGTTGCAAGCTCGCGCCCCACGCGGTCACCCTGCTAGGCCACCGCCGCCACCTCCGCCGTCGCGGCGCCGCGCCGCTCCGTCCGGCGTCTGAAGGCGCCGGAAGCCGAACCGGTAACGCAGATAAAAGAGCAAGGCCGACGCGGCGCGGCGCGTGAGAGGGCGGGGCTGGCCCGGGACACGTCTCCCAGGGGGTCACGGCCAGGCGGAAGGAAGGGAGCGGCGCGCCCCCTGCGGAATGCACCCTTACCGGGCGCCGCACACGCATCACAGGCCATTCGGCGACCAGCCTGCTCACTCTGCTCAAAGCAAAACTTCACAAGTTTCACAAAAACATGTATACACAAGCAGCACTTTCAACAACCTACATTTTAATCTTTTATTCCATCATTTTTACAACATTTTTTTTACCCATTTCATAGCAATTAATATTACCGACCATTAACCGATTAATGTTTTATCAAGTGTTTCTTCCGCTCTTATCGTACTAATTTTTTAAAATACCAAAATTAAATATTTATCTTCCCTTATGTACAAACCCAAGTAACGTAGTTTGACTTTAATAAATATCAAATTAATGTGTAACAGACCCACCTAATTTTCTCGATGTAGGTTTTTCGAAATAAAATCATTTGGTCAATCATTTAGTTATACTGGAACGTTCATCTAGGGTTAAGTGACCAAGCATTCTAACAATGATTTTCCATCCTTCCTTCATAACTGCTTACATTTTTGTCTCAAACAAGGGATCATTCTCCGACTTTTCAAATGCTCTTTCGGGCGCAGCTAACCGTACATCGACAAATTTCAAAATTTAGCCAAAATCATTTAAATAATTCCTTTATCATGTTAATAAATTATATTGTGATTTACTTCATTTTCTTAAGTATAGTATTTATTTCTGTTAACATAAATTTTCTCTTTTGCTATTACCTCTAAAACCCACAAAACTAACTTTGCCTCGCCCCAGAGACATAACCAGAATGTATTCCAGGTGTGTGTGTGTGTGTGTGTGTGTGTGTGTGTGTGTGTGTTAAGTAGGCATATTCAGTTCGGATCCCATAAATATTTTTGAAATATGTCTTTTATTTTTAGCAGAAAAAAAGAACGGGTATTTTCACAGTGAAAAAAATGCTTTGGATACGACGAGATCTATGCTAATAAGTTGCTAATGCTAATAAACTAAGTAAAACTACAAAAACTGATCGAACAGTGGAGAGGGCATAGCCCCTTTGCCCATCCACCGCTGCCTCGCCCACTCCCACTCGGAGTCGCTCCGCACCGCACCGCACCATCGCGTCGCGTCGCGTCGCGCCGCCCGGGCCGGCCTGCCGCCGTGCGTGGGGTCTCCGAACGGTGAAGGTGCAGGACGAAGGCGGAACTTTCTCCGAAGTGGAATGCACTGGCACGCTGTTCCGGCACCTCCAGGAGTGAAACTGAAACGGGGCCGATGTAGCAGTCGTGCAGTGCACAGGGCAGGCAAAGCCTGACATAGCTCAGCAGGAAATTTATAAACAGAAAAAATTGAAACTAAGCTGCCTAATTATTTTTGACATTGAATATATTTCACTGTCTCGTTACATCGAGATAGTTCAGCAGAGTTCGTACTGGATGAAACTTGATAGACAACTTAGGCAATGGAATTCAGGAATATGAAATATTAAATTATGTTTTTCCCCGTAGAAATTCAGTCACTAAAACCCATTTCACCGGTATTAAATTTTCCATTTTGTGAAAAATACTGTTGCACATGAATTAGTGATTTCAACCAGATTTAAAGATTCAAGATATAATAAGTTAACAAACTGTTAATTTCTTAATAAATAGCAATGTTCATTTCCCGTAACGTACAATTTCACAATAATTTCAATGATTAAAATAATTTAAAGATCACTATTGTTTTGTGAAAATTTTGAACAACATTGTTTTGTCAATTTGTCTAATTCCTCGAGACAAATTTGTTGATAGCTAGTTCTTTGTACGACCCTAAGGGTCTTAGTTCTTGATGAGTTAGTAAACAAGTATCTTGGCTGACACACTTTTTCAATTTGCTTCGACAGCATTCTTATTAGTCTCACAAAATGAGGGCATCTCTCATTGTGTTATCCAAGAAGGCTGAAAGGAAACAAGCAAATGACAAAACTGTTTTGCTTTACGTTCGGCTTCGGTGCCCTAATCTTCACTTTCGTAAGATTTACAACGTTATATACTCAAATTAATGCGTTTTATTTTGGAGCATTAATTTCTGTGGCAGTGGGAGAACATTTTTTATCTTCTATAAGTATCTTTAAATACAGAAATATTATGAGAATTAAAATCAGCAAGTTAAAAAGTTTTCATAATAACCGTATCAATAATTAATCGGAGTAACAGAATAATTCATGTTTCGTACAAAACTTTGCCATCTGTAGAAGTTGCAGCGTAGAAGGTGCAGCGGAATTTGGACGTGGATGGAAATTTAGAATGGTCTTTCAGCAGAGGCGGCCATCGCTGGGCGATATGGAGAGATGCATTGGGCGGAGCACTGGGTGGGAGTGGGGCGGGCTGAGTGGGGCGGAGAATTGGGTGGGGCGCGGCGCTGGGCAAGCTGCAGCTGAGAGGGGCAGGGTGGAGAAGGGTGCAAGGCGGAGTGGAGCAGAAGGGCTGGGCTCTCGGTGGGGCAAGGCGGGGTGGATGGGACAGGGCGCTAGGCGGAGCAAGGCAGGGCCCAGGACAAGACGCTAAGTGGGGCGGGGGATTGGTAAGAACGAGGCTTTGGGAGAGGTGGAGCTGGGCAAAGTGAAGTAAGATGGGGCGGGGGAGGCAGGAGTGAGGCACTGGCGGGGCAGGCGCTTGGCGGGACAAGGAAGGGTAGGGCTGGGTTGGACGCTAGGCGGAGCATTGGGAAGGCGTTGGGCGGGACGATGACCAGGCGGGGAATTGAGAGGGGCGGGGCGCTGGGCGCTGAGCGGGACGGGGTAACGGGTAGGCCGGGGCGCTGGGAGAGTTGGCAGGGTGAAGAGAGGTGTGATGGAGCGGTAACGAGGGCTGGCGGTGCAGGCGCTCGGCGGGGTTAGGCAGATCAGGGCTGGGCGTGTGGCGGAGGCTGCAGCGGCCGTGGGGGCAGGAGCGGGGTCGGGGCGGGGGCGAAGGGCGCGGCGCGTGGCCTGCCTCGGGGCGCGAGCGTAAATCACCGCGCAGGCGGCGCGAGCAAACACCGCGCGCAAGAAGCCAGGTGCGGGCAATGCGAGCTCGCGAGAGGCGTGAACATTGCGTCTGTGATTGCGTTCAAGTCACGTCAGCCAGCAGATTGCGCGCAATTTCAACTCTTTGGCGTCGCGCATTCCACAAGATGGCCTTTTCTTTTCTTTTTCGTATTCGTTTATTTATCGTTACGTACAGTATTTTTTATTTAATTTTTATTTATTTAGACACACTTAGATGTATATTGTGAATAAACTGATCATTTAAACAAGGCCATTTCACAGTGACGGAGGTCGGGCACATTACATGTAGGTTCTACATCAATTTAAATTCTGGTAAACTCGGACACCATGATTTTTTGAACAAATGTGGAAAAATTCTGCATGGAAACGATCATAAATTCACAATGTAAAATGGCAATCGAAAATTCGATCCGCGCGATACCAAATAATATTTGTACCCGGAGGATATAATTTAAAAAATGGAGGGAAAAGGATTAATTAAAGTTATGTTAAATATTTATATGTACGTTAAAAATAAAAATTACATAAGACAAACTTACGTTTTTCAAATAATTTCGTCATTATTTCCACGCTGACATTGGAAATATGTTTATAATTTATTTTTTTAAATGAAAATATCTTAAAATAATAATGTCACTGCAATTCGTGTCTTTGCGTACCCATCAAGGAAATACATGTATTCATAAAATCATAGGGATCTTGTTGATAGCGCATAAAATACCACTTGCAGATAAGTCTTGTGAGTGAATGGTCTTGGGAGTCCGGGTGACGCCGCTTCGAAGGCTGTGGTGCCGACGTTTCTAGTCGTGGTCTTCCTCAGGGCTTGTCAAATTCCAAACTCAAAACTATCCCGCCCCTCCTTGCCACATCCTTTCCTCTCCTCTGCAGTCACCATTTCACATGAGGGAACAGAGGAGTCGTCACGTCACCACTTTGCAAACCGCTCAAAATGCAATTCTGTATATACCGCTGAACATAATAAAACCGGAAACTGAAGGGCTGGCCAAGGCAGACCAGCAGTGAGGAAGACCACAACAAGGTGAATGAAACGTCGGCACCCCAGCCTGCGAAGCGGCGTCACCCGGACTGCCAAGAGCATTCACTCACACCTATGCTTTCACACAGCGTGGCGCGGTGCGACACGACGCTTCGAGTAACTCGGCCTATCTAAGTTCTAGCTAATCCAACGCGCGGGCGCTGGCGCGGGCTCGGGAGCGCGCGCTGGGCGGCGGCGGCGGCGGCGGCGGCGCCTGGGCGTGGATGCACGCGCGGGCCGGCGGCGGCGGTGGCGGCGCCGCGCTCAGCCGAGCCGCTCCGCAGCGTCTGCGTCAGCGACAATGGTCGCGGCATTCCACAGCATCCTGGCCGATAAGGCACATTCCTCGGCGGGCGGGCGAGCGGGTGGATGGGCGCCCGGTGCGATAGGGGAGGCCGTCGCCCGCGGGAGGCGGGAGCTCAGGATGGGGGTGGGGGCGATGCCCATCACCACTCACAGCAACACCACCACCACCACAACAACAACAGCCCCCGTATAAGTTGATTACACGCTAAGGTTGATTATTTTGTGTTTCCAGGTGCCTCAGCTGCTGTGGTCATTGGTTCCGTAATTGTAGTGTATGTTTAATCGTGGGAGATGGCGATATTCTTTCCTCGTTAGAACGTAAGATTCTGACACTGATCTAAACGTCGCCTTGTGGTGTTTACCAATGGGACACCGATCCTGCCGAGACAAGCTCTAATTTCCCGATATGTCTCCCGACATGTGGTAACATACATGAAAGGGTAAGTGTCCGTCTTAGAGAGAGAGAGAGAGAGAGAGAGAGAGAGAGAGAGAGAGAGAGAGAGTTAGGAGAAAGGAGAAGACAAAGATGAGGAAGGAAAAATCGCGCACGGTTCATGGCCCGTTTGAAAGGGGCACGCTTCGGCATGCGACTCATTCTGATAGAACGTCGGAAAAATATCGATCAGAGCCAGCCTCCACCAGAATTCTCCAGACAGCGGCTGAATTCAACCTAATTATCTAGCTAATGTCGAAAATCCGCCACCGTCGAAACACGAGCCCCAGTCTGTGCAATGGCAAGTTTTTGCTATGAGCAATCACAGCCCGTTTATATGCCAAGGAAAGCTGACGGTTTTGTACCCATTATAAGACTCTGTGTGCTACTGTTGAGTAGGGAATTAACCATCAGCTTTGCATCAGATTTAAGATGAAAACAGCTGAAGTTCGCATATTTTAGTATAAAGGAATTGCTGGCGACCATGCAACCCGCAGTACAAAATTTTGCTGCAGCACACGTTACCATCGCGTGTAACTTGGAAACGAAACGTCCAATGCTCTTCAAATGGGGTTTTCGTCGAGTTCTGTTAATAGTGTCGTCTACGAAAGAAGGCCTTTTTTAATACTCTAACCTTCTTGGAGATTTGGCTCTTCTGGGTATCTTCACTCTTTGGTATGAGTCACTTCTTGATATGCGTGGTCAGAATCTCGAAATCGACGTAAAAATTAAATTGGATAATGGATATTCTGTACTATTTAATCTCAACGCTTAGCTCAACGCTTTTTACCACGTTTACCCACGCACTGTGCCGGGCCTGTAATGTTGCAACACACAGTTCAGTGGGGCTTGACCGTTCGAAGTGGGGTTCTAGCTAGTTTCACTTTTAAAAACAACGATTTACAAAGTGCGGGACGTTCCTGCGGATTCAACTGGTAAACATCAAATTTCAAGTACTTTTGTTAATAAATCCTTATTTGGAGAAGCATATGATCGTTTGTTGTAATTCTTAAATATTTATTAATGTCAATAATTTAATTTATTTATTACGAGCTTATATAATGCGTAATTACTGCACACCTTAACCAAAGATGATTAAGATGCCGAACAGATTAGAATGACGAAGGGAAACATGATAATGGAAACATGATTAGATGAGAGACAGGGGAATTGAGATAACACTAAAGGTAACATCCAATGAAACTTCTTAGTTCACCACAACATCCAGAATGAAGTAACCAAGGTTTAAATTGCAATATCCAGATGGTAACATTGCATTTACTCGTAGATTGCCACGTCCGTATACCTTTCAATTTTTTAAAAATTATAACAACGCACCTCTCACATTTCGTTATAGAATGCAATTAAGCTAAGGTTTAGCCAATCATAAAGATATAAGCAAACCTGATTTGATGACCCATCAACGCGAAATGAGTTCCATTCCTCACAGGTGCACGTACTCCAAGAGAGCAGAGTTAGCAGGAAGAGGAACTCCCTCGGGGACGGGTGACGTCACCTGAGCAGGTACAGCGCGAGCGCCGACCGATTACTGACCCCCCGCCTTACGTCAGGCACGTGACGCTCGCTGTGGGCCTGTCCGGCCGCCCCTGCCCCGTCCCTTCCTAGCCCCACCGCCCCTCGTCCCCGTCTACACCCACCACTCCCGCCCCGCCACCGCACACGCTTGTGGCGCAACGGAGCGCGCACGACTCGAGCTCGGATTCCGCGTCTCACACTGTCCGCCTATACACAACGAGAGCACAGGGAAGATTTTCATTCCCGACGAAAATGTGTTTTACCAGTTAGTTATCATGAACTATCAGGTTCTATGGAGGGAGCAATAAAATTTTAAAAATTTGACTCTCGAAAAGTTGACCATCCAAATGCAACACCCATCTCGGCAGTGGTTGAAAACAATTTCATTGAACACTAAAAACTATTTAACCGGATAAAAAGCAGCACCGGAGTTTTTGAGGTAATCATTGTGATTTATTACATGACTTCGAAATCAATAAGTGTTCATAATGAGTAAAATCACGCGTTCACTCCATTCCCACTACAATAAATTCATGAATCTAGCCTCGCCTATAAAGTACGAGATAAGCATAAGAAACTCTCCTTACGTAAGATGTAATACTTCTAATTCTTCACGATGTTTCATCTGCGCCTGACGGAAGATATTGCAGCATCACGTATGCAGCGATCTCTCGGCGAACGCGAACTTGCCTGTGGGACACCAGGGTGGAGGAATCTCACTAAGTAAGTGTCATCGAAGCTGATGTCACAGTCAGTGAATGCGGACGCTAGTTCTTGTGGGCCTCGGCGATTTCACTCAAGAGCTGGCGATGTTGCATTCTCTCTTACGCAGCAACTTTCTTTGACGTTCAAAAGTTATTTCCAGAAAACGTCATTCGATTACGTAGGAATCCGAGGCACTGTTAGTTTTACCTCTGAGCTAAGCATTTTTTCTTTGTTGTTGTTGTTTTTGTTATTACTATTATTTTTATTATTATTATTAATAATATTAATATTATTTATTTTCGTTTTACTCTTTCAGATCATAGTTATTTTTCCATTCGCGTACATATTCTCAGAAACATGTAAGGTTCAGAAGGCCGTAAGTGTCACAGGATCCGATTGATTGATTCATTCATTCATGTTTCCGGGCGCGTCAACTACTCAGGTCATTAGTCCCGTTAGTGTAGTGCATGTTTTTTCCTCGGGAGATGGCGGTGATCTTCCCCCGCTGGATGGCGAGATCCGGCACCGACCTACCGTCGGCTAGTGGGGTTTCCCCCTAACCAGGACTCTCCCACCAGCGGGGCACCGCCCCAGCCGGGACAAGCTCTCAGCTCCCGACCGGTCTCCCGGGATATGTGGTAGTGTAGTGCATGTTAGTGTAAGTGTGTGTGTAAGGGGAGAGGATAGGACAAGGAAGAGGAAGGACAGATCGCGAGCGGTCCGTGGTCCGTTTGGTAGGGTACTGCTCCGGCATTCGCCTGGTGTTGATCGGAGAAACCACAGAAAACTACCGATCAGAGCAGCCGGCCGCTAGAATTCTCCTCCAGACAGCGACTGAATTCGACCTAGCTGAAAAGCTAGTGCCGAAAACCCTGCCCCCGTCAGGACTCGAACCTAGGACCTCCCGGTCAGAGGCGCTGCAGAGACATCAGTTGATGCACTGAGCTACCGCTACCGGTCACAGGATCCGAAAAAGCGCCAAGTTCAGAAAACGATTTGGTTTGCCGATGCGACATGCCGTGAAAAAAAATTAAATTAATGTTTCTTTGTTTTTTATACACGAAGATGAACACCTAAAAGTCACACCATTTTCGATAAATACGCTCTCCTTTCAATTTTGTAAAATCCTACAGGTAGTAATCGGGTAACGTGCGTGTGTCCGTCCTTTCCTTAGGGTTAAACACCTTCCGGAGCGCCGTTTGAGACAAACAAAGCATCATTCGACACATTTCGATGGGGAACTGACCACTTATTTCGAATCCTTCTAATCTAATTGAAAAATCTCAAGTTAATAAATATGAAAACATTTTTAAATCTGTTCAAAATTTTGGAGACGCCGCAGTAAGCTAGTTACAGCTATTTTGTCTATTTATTTATCAATGTTTTGTGTCTCTAGCACAAATGTAACGTGTGTAATACGAATCAGTGTGAAATATATTGAATAGAGGGTTAATATTCAATAATACAGTACGCAAAATAACTAACACAAAATGTGACGGGGTTGTTTAGTCATTGCTCTTACAATTTCCACCATTATGAATGAAATTGAATACTTCAGATACATTTAAAAATTTGTTATTCCATTGAGTGAAGATGAAATATTACTAATAAAACGACCAAAGAATTCCTTTTACAATTTCCCTTAAGAATTTCCGTTAGTTGAGCAATTTTCACTTTCTTTTCGATGCCTACGTTACCAGTAGTCCTTGGCTAAGAAAAAATTCGACATGTAATTAGAAGCGAGTGTCTTCTCGCACCTAAAAGAATGGTCAAACGGGCATATTTCTCGTTATTAATTACAAGATATCTTTCTAACCCGAGCATATCTAAAAACAAATTATCGCAACTCTTCCGCGAATCTTCAAGAGACGCGTGGAGCAGCTGCCTTATAAAGGTATGTGGGTCTCTGGGGAAGCCAACCGGTTTCGTATTATTTCTTGTAGGAGCCTCCTGTTTCTTGCGGCACGTTGTTTCCCTGGATGATCGTTAAGATTCTCGCCCATTGGGTCGTGAGCCATCGCGTCATTGTTATTGCTGTAGGTTGCCAAGGGCACTCTGACACGAAAGGGCCTGTCACTCGGGGCGCCAGGTTGAGGTGACATCAAACGGAATACTGTTTCCTTTAGTATAATATTTCTGAAAGAAAATATTTTTTCAAGTGGCTCCTGTTTTTGCTAATATTGTATTCAACAATACAATATTTTTTAAATTTTTATTTTACCTGTCTAATGTAAATGGAAGTATTTAACACTAACTGGCCCGAGTGCAAGGCAGAGTTGTACCCGTTTTAATGCATTTTTTTAATGTTTCCAAATTGTTTTATTTTTATCGCATCATTCGACAAAATGTATGAAGATTGGATTATGATTTGTTATGCTCAACGGTGTGCCAACGGAGAAACAAAATGGTCAGGCAGTTCCTAAGATAAACTGTAGAATGACAGAAATGTGAAGAATGCCTCAGGTTATGTTATGGTGAAGTGAAATATGATAAGCATATTTTGTAGCATGCTAACACCTTTTGTAGCATACTAACACTTAACATACTAACACCTTTTTTAGACATAATTACTGACTAGCTTAGAAGCTTTACGTATCACATTAATGGTGAACATTCAATGTCCGGTGCAATCCAGTTTAATGCTGCGAATGCAGTCCGCAATGCAGCTCGTAATGCGAACAGGAGGGGCGAAGAGGAACGACGCGGGGATGGGCGGAGTGGAGATGGACGGAGCGGGGATGGGCGGAGCGGGGATGGGCGAGGCGGGGATGGGCGGAGCGGGGATGGGCGGGGCGGGGATGGGCGGAGCGAAGATGGACGGAGAGGGGATGGGCGGAGCGGGGATGGGCGAGGCGGGGATGGGCGGAGCGGGAATGGGCGGAGCGGGGATGGGCGGAGCGGAGATGGACGGAACGGGGATGGGCGGAGTGGGGATGGGCGGAGCGGGAATGGGCGGAGCGGGGATGGCCGGATCGGAATGGACGGAACGGGGATGGGCGGAGCGGAGATGGGCGGAGCGGAGATGGGCGGAGCGGAGATGGTCGGAGCTGTGATGGGCGGAGCGGGGTTGGGCGGAACGGGAATGAGCGGAACGGGGATGGGCGGAGCGGGATGGGCGGAACGGGGATGGACGGGGCGGAGCGGGGATGGGCGGAACGGGGATGGGCAGAGCGGGAATGACGGGGCAGAGGGTGCCGGGGTGAGCGAGACGAAGTAGGAGGCAGATGTAAATCAAATTATTTCCATTTCACACTACAGAGAAAATTCATTCCTTTTTCTAATCGATGATTGCGGTCCATAAATATCCGGGCAACGCCTAGTGTTTCAACAAACTGCAAGCATGAATTAACGAGTAACGCGCGCATGACTCTCAAAAACAAATTAATGAAAAATAAAGAAGTATACTGCATAATATTTTATCCCTCTTCTTCGTCAATTCATGAAAACATCACTGGTAGTTTTCTGGTTCTGTACAATAAAGAAACTTTTCAAATTCAAACCTTGTTAATATGAACTACATAAAAAACTATTAATTTCACTGGTGTGTGCTAGTTTACTCTAATCTCATCCACAATTTAAAATGTGTTAAAGCTCACAAATAAGAAGGGAAAGGGGTTCCGGGTATCATCTGCCACGGCACCAGAAACAAAACTACAGTACATTAAGAGTTGTAAATATCCGGATCACATTCAAAGAGCAGTGCGATTAAGATATTCCATTATTCAATTAACAGGATTAAATATTTCCCTTATATACGATAATTTTTACACATTCTTCAACCCTAACAGAACTACATAGGTTATATATTCTTTAACGACTGTACGAGTCTTCGTGTTGTACATTTCTGTGCACGTTTTTTGAAGTAAGAACTTTTGAAGTAAGATAATAAATTCCACGTGTTATTACTAGCATTACTACTCTTAATGAAAACTTTACTATTTACACGTATAATAACTTATGACTAGTGGCCAGCAACAGCGAAGGGCTCCTGAACAAAACGACACAAAATGGTTTTGCAAAAAGTAACACCCACACAGTTCAATAACAAAAAATAGAATACTCTCGTTTAATATTACATCTCAGGCGCGTTAATCGTACATTAAACAAGCGTTGCAGAAAACGAAACATCGCCTCCTTAACTAGCTTGAGGCATCTCAATTAAATGGTCATTTTAAAGAAAACATTAAATATAGATTTCTACAAATATTTTAGAACCATTTCTAATTGTCCTTAGTGAAATCACACATGAAAATTCATAAAAACCCTTTAAAAGTTTGCAAGGTCTGATTTAACGTGTTTGGTAGGGATGCATTGATACCAGAACGGCGTTCCGATACTGGTTTTAGGTAGCCTGTTGCATAGTTTTTGAGGGGATCTTGAGGGTATCTGTTATACAAAATAAAATGTTACAGTTCTAGAAAATTGCCAATGCGTTCCAGGTGTTAGGTATCCCGGGTAGATAAGTATTGGGTTATTTTTTTAAGTATCAAGCGCGAATAAATTTTTGCAATATTGTGACACAAAATAATCAGTAGTTTATTGTATTTTAACTAAAATAAATACAATTTAAAATACTCTATTTATGTAACAGAAACAATAAAATAAAGCGGATTCCACATTTGGCGTCCCCTAATATTTGACATAATAGACAAGGGCTATCCAAAGAGTTTAATTCAGGACATCGTGCCCCGAAAAATGACCGAGGCATCGCCCGGGACATTTCCTCCCCTCTCTCGCTGATGGCAACCCGCCGCGCTGCACGGAAATAGCAAAGGCATTACTTCTGTTTTGATTCGAAGAGCGTGAGTTCTCGTGAACTGACAGAATTGTTCTGAAAATCCTACAAACGAAACCAGTAGAAAAAGGAGTCTTTGTTGACCAGAAAAAATTAATCCTCTTGCGTACATTACGCAGTAATTTGTATTATGAAAAGATGACAAATTTTAGCATCCTTTGCTTGGAGGCTGAGAGAAAAATATGAAACAAATGTTTTACGTTGGGCGACAGTGCCGGCGCTCCCATCTACTCTATGACTTTCCAGAACTAATGCGGAGTGTTGTGCGTGTCCCCGATGGCCGTGTGCACACGTATGCCCTGGGCGCTGACCCGAGGGCCACAGTTCTGGGTAGACATGCACACAAGTTCAATCGGCCGTTTAAATCCAACAGAGCAAGCTTAAATAAAAACGTTAACAGATATGGAAATTAATACTCAAACGGTTGTTTGATCTCTATTAATCTATATGGTTTTCTATACATAAAACATACAGTGGAAATTTGATACACGTTTTGGATTTTGATAGAAAATACATTTTATTAACCGTAATCAAATCCACCACAATTAATATAAAATATCCTTAAAAACGGTTCAAATGGGGTACTCGTTGGAACTTCTCTGAAAGTTGCGGGATCTCAGTTTCAAGGCACATCAACAATCGTCTCAGAGTAGAAAATTATATAAAGTCATAAAGTATATTCAAATAGAGCTTATTTTCAAGCTATTTAAAGTAGATGCATGACATTTTATTGGACAATGAAATGAATTTCTGGGTATAAAACGTATGCATTCATTCAAAAAATTCTTTCTTTCTAATGCGTTTAAATTCATATTTCGACATTCAGACAATAGTTTCAGAGTCCTACTTACTGTTACAATTTTGTTAACAAAGGTATTTATTGTCAGAATAAATGTATCCTAAATAAATAGTTCGATTGATTTAGCATACATCAGTGATTTTCGAAATTATTCGCGACAATGAAAAAAATACAACTTAAAGAAATTAAATATTTTTTCACAAATATATTTTTTCATCCCAATGAGCTTCATTTTTAAATCAAAAAGCTCAATTACTGAATTTTCTATTTCGTACTTTTCTCGCGTTTTTATAATAAAAATTAAATGACGCCCAGAAACTTAGTAAGAATCTTAATCAGAATTGTTCACTCATTCACTAGAGAATAAAATATACAACAACTTACCTTTTGGATTAGCAGAGGTGCCCCAAAATCCTTGCCACCTTGGAGTCGAAAACCCCAGGGTTGAGCGTCGAATCGTGATAACTTGACGTTAATTAACTGCGCCATGTTACTATTTCGTTTATCACTTTAAAACGTGGTCTTGTGCCTCCTGTTAAATTTGAATAGTTTTCTAAGCGTGTATCGAAATCGTAGTTGCTTGGCAGGGCGACGAAACACAACTCCCGCCTTCACTAGTTAAATGCCATTGATGAAGGCACGGCTGAGTCGAATGCGCATGTGCAATGCACACGCGTGGCAACTGTCTTGTGACCAACCCTGACACTTGCACCCTGAAACCTGGATATTAGAAACGACTCTCCCACCTTCAACATCGCGTACAGAACGACGACGTCATTTGCATTTTTATTTTGAAATATCTTATGAATGTAATGAGAATATGAAGGACCCTTTAAGTTAGTCTTCGCTCTTTAATTGATACCTTTTGTCATTCACTTTTTCTTCTTTTTTGTGATTGTAGACAGACGGTATTTGAAAGTAAAATAAGAAATGACACGTAACATGTTTATATATTTATGTTATATTTGTTATTAAAATAATACTAAGCAAAGGACAATAGATAATATGAATTCAACGATGTAATAATTGTGTACATGCTTAAAAGAAATGAAATGATGGTCTAAGCAGCATTATTTTCTTTTGAGATAAAATGAATTTAATTTCTAGCCTACAATTATTTTGAAATTAGATATTAATTCATTTTTTCGTGCTATAAAATTGTTATTGGGGGAATATTATGTCTCAATGTTGGTATTCTTTGTTGCATCATATTGACGAAGGTTTGACTTGAGGAAGCTGTGTGCGGTTAACTATCACGCGTGTTGTTTATAACAATGTAGAAATTGTCTTGCCAATGACATTTACACGCGTTCTGGTACGATTTGACACAGTTCTGAGTTGTATGTAATTCCTTTTATGCAATTCTCGATGTCTTTATCTAATAAAATTAACCTATCATAATGTTGAAAGGTTATCAGAGGTCCAGAAACCAATATGTTTATTTAACTGCATTCATATCTGTGCAAATTGACAGTCAATAATTTTGTAAAATATTTTATTATTTCAGATGCACCTTTTTGGTGTGATATTTTGTGATTTAGCTTCAATTTTCTGGTGTATCCTTAAAATTCATTCTCTGATTTTTTCCCATTTTAATAAAGTAATTTATACTTTTTATTGTTATTGCACATAATAAAACCATTTATATTATCTGTTGTATTTCTGTCTTTCATGAATAATTATTTTATTGCATGTTAGAGTAGACCATATGGAAACTCTCATTTACTCTAATTTATGCCTATCCTTATTTGCCATTAGCGAGTTGCTTAACATATTCATACCTCCTTATGATAATTGTCTAAAACTTCCATGCAAATACAAGTATTGTCATTATTTTATCTTTCAACATTCTACGCATTTGAACCATAATATTTTACCAAACAAAATACTTGCTTTGGATTTTAGGTCACAAAATATGAAGAAGTGCAAAGCCTCTTGTGCGGTTTAAATTGGTTAAGTAGTTGAAGACAGATTGTGTAATAAGAATCATTTAAAAATTACATGTTTAAAGTTTGATGTTGAAAGTCTTTGAACAAATTTACATATTGTTAGATGTTTCAATAGTTCAGATGTCTGTCTTTATTCAATGTCTTTTGTAGGGAAGATGGGTAACATATTATATACAAATACATGAAATTGTTCCCGTTTTTCTTTTGTTGAAATTGTAATTGAATGTGTAGAAAATTCCTTTGAATGCCAATTACTTTAAGTAATAAAGTGATGGTTAAAATGTAAAATTGTATTTAAAACTTGTTCTCAAGAGATTTTAATTTCATTCCTAAGTGTACAAGTGAAATATTTTGCTCAGGAAACATGTTTTTGTGCATATACTTTGATACATAATTAAACTTGCATTTTGTGAGTAATTTCCAAAGTAAAATTATTAACATAAGTTTCAAAAATGAAACTGACCATTGATGGAATATTTAAATTTCAGTTGCTAAATGACGATGCATTGACATGAAATCTCAATATTAACTACAATCATGGAAGAAGCAGGACCATCTCAGAGTCCTACTGAGAAAACTGCTATAAAAACAAATCACTTCACTCAAGATCTTTCGGACCTACCTTCAAATTCACCGTGAGTATATTTTATTGTTTTTATGTAATGTATCAGATGTATTACTTTAATTTCAAATATTTTAGCATAACTGTATCAATTTAATATACAAAATAAAAAACGATTTTTAAAACATTTTTGTTGTTGTCGTTGTACTCTGAGAGATGAAAGAATGCCTTGACCTTGATCTCCTTCCACAGTCAAGATATCTATTTATCATTAAAATCAGTTAGATTCACTTAGATTCAGTATGCATTGAATGCATAAATATTACCCATATAGGAACCACCATACATCACACAAAAAATTGTTAAAAGTCATTATCCAAATTTTAATAGTAATGGAATTATGAGTGATTACCTCTCAGACTATGATCTCTCGAGTACTAAATTTAAGTAATCTGTTACTGATGGTTTGTTTTTTTCATGTCGATAGGGGAAGATGGAAGTTGCCTCGCAGATACTTTGTTGCTCTGCTAGCGTTTCTGGGTTTTTGCAATATTTATGCCTTACGTGCGAATCTCAGTGTAGCTATTGTTGCAATGACGCAGAACAAGACCGTCAATGGAACTGTTCTCTATGTAAGTAGTGTATTTATATTTTGCAGGTCAGTTTACCACTTGGCAACATAAATGAACATGTAAGTGTATTTTAATTGAGTTACTTCATTTTCAGAATACAGAATTTCCTTGGGATGCAGAATTAAGAGGTCTAGTGCTTAGTTCATTTTTTTATGGATATATAGTTACACAAATTCCAGGTGGCTGGTTAGCAACGCAAATGGGTGGTAAAAGACTATTTGGAATTGGGGTTGCCGTAACAGCATTTATAACTTTAATTACTCCTCTTTTAGCTAAAGCAAGCATTTATCTACTGATTCTTGGGAGAGTATTTGAAGGTTTGTTTGAGGTAAGAATTTCATTATCGCATATTCAAGACTTTATGTACAAGTCGTTTATTGATGCTATATTTAATTCTTTGTGTGAAATGTGCAGGGTGTTACTTATCCATCTATTCATGCAGTATGGAACCAGTGGGCCCCACCTCTTGAGCGAAGTCGATTAGCAACTATTGCATTTTCTGGTAGTTACTTTGGAACTGTTGTTGCTCTTCCACTTTCTGCATTTTTAGCCCAACATGCAGGTTGGGAATCAATCTTTTATGTTTTTGGTAGGTAAATCATTTATTGTATCAAAATATCTCATCAATTATATGCACATTATTAGTTTATATTCAAATTATTTCTTTAGGTGTTCTTGCTCTATGTTGGTGTATTGCTTGGTGGATGTTTGTAACTGAGACCCCTCAATCTGACAGACGAATTACAGATTTTGAGATGGAATATATCAGGTCTTCTATTGGTGCATCAGCCAACCACGTTAAGGTGGTAATGTATCAATTTTTTTACTAACATGTGGTGATGAATTTTCCAACTTTTATTAACATTATCTCTGACTAATAACAAACTTTCTGTTGTTTCATGAATTATTGTTTGCATGCGGATTGATTTCATTACTAATGGTGCATGCATTTCTTCTGTGAAGCTTCAATCTCTTCCTCTGTCTTTGTTCATTTTGTTCAAAAAGAATACAATTCCATTTTAAACTTCTAAATATTCTGTTCAAAATGTGATGGTAAAGATATTTGGTATTACAATTAATTTAATCAAGGTAAATATCTAAAGATTTTAAATTAAAATAAAGGTTATCAACACAATACTGAGAGACAAAATAATTACTATTTATTTATTCACAAAATATTTGGTAAATAAAATAAAGAAACTACCTCACAACAGATTCTGACTGGATGATCAAACAAACCATTTTATTTTTATTGCTTATTGTAAGATATCAAAGAAGTGATATAAATATTTTTTGTTTTACATAGTATCTCAATGTTCTGCTTATTTCTCTATTATCTGACAACATAGAGTGTCTTTTCCCTTTTAAAGAATGTAGATCCACCTTGGAAACGTTTTTTTACTTCCCTACCTGTATGGGCTATTATGATTGCCCATTTCAGTGAAAATTGGGGTTTCTATACATTGCTGACAGAATTGCCAACTTTCATGAAAGGTATGTACAAAAATAAGATAATATATTATTTTTCAACTTAATGTTTTATTTAGTTATTATCATAATCATATATTGCAGACATACTTCACTTTGATTTGCTACAAGTTGGATGGTTAGCAGCCCTGCCATACCTGGTGATGGGTATATTTGTGCAGATTGGAGGATTTGTTGCAGACTGGTTGCGATCCAATGGTCACTTGACCACTACTCAGGTACAATCTTGAAATATAATTCAAAAATTCATGTGTGCAATTGTACATACTTGTTCATTTATGTGGTTATGGTAGGTTTAATCACATTAAATATTCTTTCATTATTACAGATTACTATTGCTTTGAATTTGGATGAATCACATATAGAATGTTTACAGGAAATAGAGATAATAAAGTTTGCTAAATATACGAATAAGTGAGATAATATTTGAAGTATTATTTTTTAAGTTTTAACGTTTACTAAATGTCTTTGCTTTGCATGCGTATCTGCCCATAAGTTATTGTTTAGATAATGTTTTTAGAGGTTGAATCTTAATACTACTAAGACTAATTACTACTACTGATAGTAATAAGAACGGTGTTTGCCAGGTTCGAAAATTATGCAACTGTGGAGCCTTTTCTTGCCAGACTCTCTTTCTTGTGGCTGCAGCTCATTCTTCAACACCAGCAGCTGCTATATCATGTCTGACTGTTGCTGTTGGTTTTGGGGGATTTGCTTGGGCTGGATTTAGGTAAGTAAAAACAGGATGCCTGCCCGATGTTCGAATCAGTTCTTCTGTTTTCCATATTTGCAGTGTTCTCTGCCTTAAATATAGTGGTCTAATGTACTTGAGAATGTTTATCATACTCAAACTAGTAGTGCTCCAGAATCACACAAATATTCTTGCGCTAATTAATTTCCTATTCTCTTCAATGTCTAAAAGAATACCAGGACTCTCACAGTACTTACTTGGAGGTGATGAAGAGCATCTTTGGGTACCCAATACATCACACCAGTCCTGTACCTTTACTTCTATGCCGATGGTACTCCTTGGCCCCCACCTCGGTGTTTATACCACTGTTCTTGTACAAGATTTGGTATGACCCCCTCACCTCAAACACTACTTAAAACATGCATATCTTTCGTGGGTTTCAAAACCACAGTCTTAATATCACAAACATTGGCTCATCTCTCCTTGGCCCCAGACTCATAAAGCCAAATCATTTGACCGTAATGTGTTACAGTTTTGAAATATAATAATCGATAAAAGAAATAATATAACTAAAAGCGATCTTTGTATGCATATATTGCCTTTAATATCCTATAAAATATTCAATCTATGAGGGTTGAGGCAAAAGTCATGGCAATTTTTTTTCTCATATACGTACATATATACGGAGTGATATATGTATTATAGACAAAGTTATATAATGCTACAGAAAATCGATTTCAAGATTTCAACGGAAATACATGTTTTAGGGTCCCCTGAGTTTGAAAAAGTGTTGTCCTTTTTTTTTCAGACCGTCCATCCATATGTCTATCCAGCTGTGAACACTACTAGCACCCAAATCATGGGTAGGAGTATTTCCAAATTGAAGAAACCCCTGTCCATCTGGCTCTATTTGAAGCTTTGAAATTTTGAAAAAAACATTCTTTAAAATTTGGGGATACTTTACATGAAACCTCTGGCACATTTTCAAAATTTTCTCAAAAACATCTCCCAATTTTTTCCTTTAATTTCTTGGAAGAATAGAGTAAAATACACTTATAAAGGTGGCATATCTTCTTCTTCTTCCAAAGCACTACAGCCCGATGTGGGCCAAGGCTGCCTTCACGATCTGCCTCCATTCCTCTCTTCTTTCGGCCTTCTCCCACCATCCAGTGACTTTCATTGTTTTCAGGTCATCCACAACATCCTGGATCCAACTTTTTCTGGGCCTGCCATGTTTTCGTACGCCCAGAATGTTATTTTTATGTATATGTTTAGGCATTCTTTCCACTCCCATTCTCGGCACGTGTCCCAACCAAGAAATTCTGCGAGATTTTATGAATCTAATTATATCTTGATCTTCAAGTATATTGTTTATTTCTTCATTAGATCTTATCCTCCATCTTTCTCTATCTTTTACAGCTCCATATATTCTCCTTACAATTTTCCTTTCAAATCTACGTACTGTCTCGATGTCATTATTGCCCAGGGCCCATGTTTCTGCTCCGTAAGTTACTATTGGTCGGATTAAAGTTTTATACAACTTGACTTTTGTTTTCCTAGTCGAGAGAGCAGATTTTAGGAGTGGTATATTTGCATAATAGGCCTTATTACCTTTCATCACCCTTTTGTTGATTTCTTCAGATACATTGTTTGTGTTGTTAATATTAACTCCAAGATAAGTGAAATCACTGACTCCTTCAAAGTTGTAATCATTTATCTCCATTGTTTGTATTTTTCTTCTAGTTTCTGATGCTGACATTTTCAAGTATTAGGTCTTTTTTTCATTAATTTTAAGGCCTATGGTTTTGCTATTAATTTCCAATGTTGTAAACATTTCTTCAAGTGCCTCTACTTATTGCTATTAGTGCTATATCATATGCTAGGCATTGTTTAGACTTATAGAGGATGCTGCCCGTAATATTTAATGTTTTCACAGCACTATGGAGAGCGATAGTGTAGCTGATAGCGAATCACCTTGCTTAACACCGGATGTTATTTTAAATGGGTCACTAATCTTCCCTGCAATGTATACTTTACATTGAGATTCAGACAAACAAGTTTGGATCAATCTTATCAATTTGCTTGGCATTCCATCTTCCTTTAGCACTCTGAACAACTGGTTCCAGTTAATACTGTCAAATGCTTGTTGATAGGCAATGAAGAGTAGATGTAAATCAATGTTATACTCATAACATTTTTCCCTTATTTGTCTAATAGTAAATATCTGGTCTGTAGTTTCTCTACCTTTCCGGAATCTACATTGATACTCATCAATTATATTTTCAGCGAAGTTGTTCAATCGCCTCTGAACTATACTGGAAAGTATCTTATATACAGTGTTCAAGAGTGTAATTCCTCTATAGTTTTTACAATCAAGTTTGTCTCCTTTCTTATATATTGGACAAATAAGCCCATTTTTCCATTCTCTCGGTATTTCATACCTTTCCCATATTTTACATATTATTTTATGTAATGCCTTCAATAATTCCTCTCCACCAGCTTTTATTAATTCACCAGGTATTTCATCTTCTCCAGGTGCCTTGCCATTTTTTAACGGAGTAATATACATAGTGCAGAGAAAGTTATGTAATGCAGCGCGAAAAACGTCGGATATTCGGCAAGAAAAAAATTTATTGCCGGGCCCTGACAACGAAAAAGTGGATAAATCTTATCTTTTGCTATCCTATTGCTAAATTAAAACGCCCGTCCGTCCGTCCGTGAACACGCGCCTAATCCGTGCGTAGGATATTTTCCAAATTGAAGAAACACTTGACCATCTGGCTCTAGTTGAAGCTTTGAGATTTTGAAAAACATTCTTTAAAATTTGGGATATTTTACATGAAGACCCCCGGACATTTTCAAAATTTTCTCAAAAATGGCTCCAAATTTTTCGTTAAATTTCTTGTAAGAATAGAGTAAATTACACTTATAAAGTTAGCATAGGATTTTCACAGTTAACTCTGAATTTTCGAAAATTTTAAAAGTTTGAATTATTTCCGGCTTCTTCCTGCAACTACAAAATTAAAGATAGAGATTTTTCCTTCATATGAAATTTGTTTCATAATCAGTTCTTCTAATAAGGTCTGTAGATTTTTTGAAAATTTTAGTACTTTCCGTGCAATATTGCGTGCAATATTTGCAATTTTAAAAAAGTACAAAATAAAAATTTTCTCAAAAACGGCTCCAAATTTTTTCTTTAAATTTTTGGTATGGGTAGTGCTAAATGCACTGTATCAAATGACATAATCGCCATAGTGGTTTATTCTTATGTTTTTTTAAAAAGTACAAAAATGTATCTCTCTTCTCTCACGTCGCACGGTGGTGGTCTGAAAGGGTCCGAAACGCGCGCATAGGATGTTATGTTAAATAACTATTTATTTAGTGAATTTAAAACGGTTCTTTAAGTATAAATCTATTGAAACATGTTCTAAGTGTAAAGTAATAATCGCTTAATTCATATTGTTTGTTTATTTAAATACGTCAAAAGCAATATCAATCTTTATCAGACATTATTGAAGATGAATAGAAGCTTCATTTATTTGTCCAGAAGTAAAGAAAAGGTTATTATAAGCATTTATTCCATGACTCAACGGAAAATGTGTTAAAAACTAGGTAGAGATCGTGTTTAAAAAGTTTTTAACAATAGTTTTTGAAAGTAGAAAAACCGTAAAAATGTTCTTTAAGTAGTAAAAGGAATAAATAGTATATAATAGTAGTAGTGACTTACATTGTTACAATTGTACTACTAGTTTGCCATTTATAATTTCAAATAATAATTAATCATTTTATATTATTTCACTATTATGTAACTTAACCTGTCAAGAGGTCATGGATGCTTTGGACCAAAAAAACAGAAACTGATGTGTTTCATGATATGGAAATGCCAGAGACCTGGCCGCCTGAGTTGGCTTCCTGTGTGACTGTTATCTTCATGTCACTTGAGCCTTATTTTTAGCAGTCGCGGTTACCCATATGCCAGAGGTCATTTGCTGTCCGGATCATTTCACCGTGCGCGCCACCTGTGACATGACATCCAGTGCTGACGCTTCAACTGCTGACTGCGCGTCCACAGAGGGAGGCAAT
Organism: Teleogryllus occipitalis; assembly: GCA_011170035.1. Taxonomy (NCBI): domain Eukaryota; kingdom Metazoa; phylum Arthropoda; class Insecta; order Orthoptera; family Gryllidae; genus Teleogryllus; species Teleogryllus occipitalis. The sequence goes on along the minus strand of BLKR01001667.1, from coordinate 52,220 downwards.
TCGGGGCAACGAAAATATATTTACAGTTGTTCATTCCAAGAAATATATAATAATTTCACGGAGTTTTAATGTTTTTTTGTAATGGCCCGTCCATGACCGCTTAGTTAATAAAAACTTTCTTTCAAAGCTCGTCAAGTATAAACGTTCGCCATTTTCAAAAAGACAGGCCGAGACGACTGTTATTAACGAAAAAATATTACCAAATGTCCCCTTAATAACATTTGTTGATTTCATGGAAGTGTTTTTGGTTATTTTTGTGTAATTGCCCGTCAAAAATCACTTACTTTTGGTAAGGCGCTTTCTTTCAATCCTCGTCATGTAAACCTTAAACGGTCGCCATTTTAAAAGAGGCAGGCCGATGCGGCTGTTGTTATCGAAAAATATTAACAAATGTCCATTTAATAATAGTTATTAATTTAATGGAACTGATTTTTACTTGCTTTTGTTTAATTGCCCGTCAAAGGTCACTTAGTTATTAGAAATGGCACATTCTTTCAAAGCTGGTCAAGTAAGTTTAAACGTTCGCCATTTTCGAAATGGCAGGCCGAGGCGACTGTTATTAACGCAAAATTATTACTAAATGTCCTCTTAATACTATTTATTAATTTCATGGAAGTGTTTTTAGTTGTTTTTGTGTAATTGCCCGTCAAAAATCACTTACTTTTGGTAACGCGCTTTCTTTCAGTTCTCGTCATGTAGTTAAACGGTCACTTTTTTAAAGAAGCTCGCCGAGGCGACTGTTGTTAACGAAAAAGACATCAACAAATGTCCAATTAATAATAGTTATTAATTTCACAGAAGTGTTTTTAATCATTTTAATGTAATTGTCCTTCAAAGATCACGTAGGTTTGAGAATGGCGCTTTCTTTCAAACCTCGTCACTGTACTTTCAACAGTGGCCATTTTGAAAGAGGCAAATCGAGGCGGCTGTTGTGAACGAAAAAACATTAATAAAAGTCCATATAATAATAGTTATTAATTTCATGGAAGTGTTTGTAGTCGTGTTCGTGTAATTACACGTCAAAGATCATTTCATAAATGAAATTGACGCTTTTTTTTCAACCTCGTGATGCAAACTATAACGGCAATTGCCAACGTCAACGCCTTGTTGAAAGAGGAACACTTTACTACACACGTTCAGGGAAATTAGAACACTTTACTACAAGAAAGTCTGTGCCATTCTGTAGCACCATTACTTGTAGTTGTAGGGAAAAGCTGCAAATATTGACCTTTTGCAATTTTCGAAAAAAATTAGGGTTTTCAACGAAAATAAGTCCGTGCCATTTTCTTAAGCGGATATTACGCTATCCGAGGAAAAAGTTTAATCAAAAAATGTTTGTGCCCTTTTTGAGAAAACTTTTAAAATGTTGAGGCTTCATGTAAAATACCTCCAAAATATGCCCATTTCAAACTCGGGCCTGGAGATCATTTAAACCGATCGGGGAATATCAATTTTGGAGAGAATCGCCTGAACGGTTTGGGCGTTAGCGTTGACCACAGACCACGGTGTAAAATATATCTTACACCGTGCCACAGACGAACGGACGGAAAACTAGATACGTTTTGCCATCCATCGATTTTTCGGTATCAAGGACCCACAAAACATGGATTCTAACAATACGAGCTGTCGGAGGAAGTAATTTGCTGTGTATTGTAACACGACATATCCACATTTTCGTTATCAGGGCCTGACATTAAGGTTTTCAGTGGAAAAATCGCCATTTCCGGCGCACTATTACAATTCTTTTTCTTCTTACTAAGTAAGGCATGTAAGTAAAAGACTCATAGCAATGTGCTCTTATAAAAGTGTGTGTGCGCGTATGTGCATAACGTAAGTATAACTTATAATTAATTAATATCTTATTAGTTTTTCGGCCATTAATAGAATTTGTCTTTATGTATACAAATGCACTAGTAAATTATTAGTTAGTTAATTATTAAATTAATTAAAATGATTGTATCTTAAAAACTGTTTATTGCTTCCATAATAGTTTGTAGTGTTTACTATTTCACTGTACCAATATAGTGTTAATATCCATAGGGTTATTGAATAATACATTTTAAGAAGTTTTATTTTTCATTTTCAGTGTCAATCATTTGGATCTTGCTCCTCAGTTTGCAAGTATATTAATGGGCCTGTCTAATACTGTAGCAACACTTCCTGGGATGATTAGCCCTTTGTTGACAGAACACCTAGTTCAACACAAAGTAAGATTGGATAATTTACATATTTATTTTGGCCCATTTCCAAACAACATCTTAAAACTCTGAAGTTTTGAGATATTCCATTTTAAAGTTTAATCTTGCTCTAAAAATGTCAGTTACATCATGTAAATTTTTTATTTATTTTTTATTTTGCGTTGTTATGCGATTGTTTTGTACTATTATTCAAATTTTAATGATGCAAACCAACATATTCAGGGCGAAATTAAACTTTAAAATGAGTGTAACTGAGAACTTAAAATTCGGTGTTGTTGCCTTGTAGAAATGAGCAGTCTATCTGTAATTTCTGAAATTTTTTCAACAATTGAAAAAATTAATATAGTGAATAACATGATTTTTGGACCTTCAAGAACTCGCCTCTGGTTGGTATATTCTGTGCCATTTTGAACTTTATCAGCATTTATTTCTTGTTAAATATTTTTATTTATTTATTTTTCAATTTCTTCTCTGCTTGTATATCTTTGCAACTTTATGGTATTTTCAAGACTCAAAACGCTGTTGTAGACTCAGGAGGTCATAGTGTCATTTGCGAACAGCAAATGCCCTACACAATTCTGGTAGCTGGATGGGTAGCTGGGCGGGTAGCTGGGCGTGCTAAGGTTCTGACGACCTAAAATCGAGCGTGATTGCAGGGCCGCGCGCGATTCAGAACTGTCATAATTTTCCATTCAGTTCAGTCATTTATCATTTTTGCAAATTTCTTCATTTGTATGCAAAACAAAAAAGTAGATTTTTTCTTCGGCAATACTTAGAACTATCCTCAGAGCTTCATCTCACTACTTAGTCCAGTTACTTGGTGAAAAAAGAGGTTAATGCAGGAAAAATATAGCCGTTTTTTCTCCGCCCTTGGTTTTTCGGGGTTTCGGGAACCTTTGTCACCTCGTAAATGTGCGTTTTGAGAAAACTGCAATGCTCTTTTTTTTATTTTATTGTTTTTGTTTTTCGCGCATAAAATTCGAAAATTATGCACTCTTAGTAAGAAGATATTTCGTTTCAATAATAATTTTCATTAAATTTTCTCCAAATTATGTCTCGTAAGCCCGGTATACCCGCTACAGTTTTCGTGCAGGTTTACAGTTTCTGTTCAGAAACTTGAAGATCCCAAACTAGAAGCATGGAGGAATATATTCCTCAAGGCTAGAAGTATAAGAGTCAAAAATCGCGCATTCACGGTCTGGACGTTTTCTGCACGAATCGACACTAGCCGCCGCAAGGGGATCCAACAAAAAACAACTGAATTGCGCCGTCCGAGTACTTTCAGTGGTGATGTTTCTGTGCATGGGTTCTGTCTGTGATCTTTACTTACTATTAATTAATTAACCATGAGGAGTATAGACATTAAAAATAGAAAGGTAGAAATTGGGGGTAAAGGAAGTTTATCACAACATATTACTTCACACAATTGCACCTTAGCCTTTTTCCCAGTTTCGAAATCGAGAACCCCAAACTCGAAATGGCCGATTACCGTTAGTGATTCTTCCACTATATGCGCTTGAGTCAAACTAGGCTTTCTGCATGAAAAATTATGAACATGCTCAGTTTCCCTTATCTGCCCCTTATAGCTGAAAATTCATACTTTTAGAGGAAAGTGTTCGTTAACAAAAATAAAACCTTCAAATTTCCTACGAATTATATCTTGAAGGTGTTTTTCGTCAGATGAACTGTATAGGTGCTAGAGCGCATGAAGTCCAGTGTGTATCAAAGCTAAATAGACCCGTTAAAAAATTCTAGTTTGGTGAAAGGGGTAGGGATGTAAAAGCTTTTTCTCTCTATCGTTCTTTGTGTTTTTTGGAGACCTGATTTCGAATTTCATCCTTGCCACCTCATAAATGTTGTGGGTTAAGAGAAAACGCAAAAAAGAGCTCTTTTTACAAACACTATTAGTTCAGCTCCCGTTACTTCCGCTCGGCCCGCTTTTTCGCAGCACATCCTCCTTCCGCTCCTCCATCTCCTTTTGCTCCTGTCTCTTAGTACGCTCATTCTGCACCTCTAGCTCCTTGCACTCCTTCCGCCCCACTCACTCGCTCACCTCTTCCGCTTCCACTCGTTCCATCAGTACCTTCTCGGCACCGCTCTGCGTCACCAGCCACAATGCCGTGTAGTCGAGAAAAAAAGCTGACATTGGGTTCATAAGGTACAATATGTGAACAACGAAAAATGGATAACTGACATCCCGAGCACTACAGCAATAGGAAAACCGAATTCCCAACGTAGGAAAGATCTCTCTTAAGTTGGCACTACAGTAATCGGTCACCACAAAAACAAATATGCCATTCAGAAAGATTTATTTACTAATAAACAAATAATATAATTGTTCTTCAAACTTCCCAGTTATTAATGGCGAACCAGCACTTTAGACTTAAGCTGGCATCACCACAAACGTTTGCCACAAAAACAAATTTCATATTATTCAATGATTCTTGACCCGATGTAATTATATGTCTGCTGGTTATTGATATAATTAATATTGTTATAATGTATAGAATATTAAACAACATAGGCAATAAGGACGTTTAGAATGCATAACTTATTTACTAAGAACATTACAGGTAAACAAATATAATAAATTATTCTGGTCATAATCAATTGTTCAACTGCAACTATAGATATAAGTGATGTACTGTACATATCTTTGTATATAAATATTTTATCTGTTCTCTAGCCCTGATGAAGGCCAAATATACGGCCGAAACGTCGGCAATGTAAAATGCGTGTTTTCTTTCTTGTGACCCAATCTCAATAACCAGCAGACATAAAATTTCATATTGTAGAACGATTTAATTGCCAATTCAGTACGCAAAATTAATCGGTGTAGAAAAGAAAAGAACTGGAGAACGTTTTGCATCGTAAGGTGCAAAAACTTTCGTTAGCTGATACTTCACCGTAAACCAAATAAAGAAAGACTTCAAAAATAATCTGCATTTCCTGGAAGACGTCGTGCAGTACAGAAGATCTCGTCGCCTGGGATTTCAATGTTAAGGCCCTAAAGAGAAGAATACCATACAACACTAAGGGAGAAGGCTCATTCTCGAGATGTCGGCAAGACGTAATCGTGCACTGAATACATGTTCAAAGCAACCTTTAGAGATCGAGCTGAAGGCCCGCTTGTGTCACATAGCGAAGTCACTAGCCTTTCACCTCTAAGGTCCGGGTTCGATTCCCGTCGAATCTCATGTGAAATTTGTTCCAACAAAACGAGTTTGGCTGCTTCACAAGGGCTAGTCCAATCCCTGTGAAGTGTCCTAAACCCCGCCCCTATCCTTATTTTCTTCCCAATTCTGGCCGCTGGGTAGTAACGAAGGGGCGCGTACGCGGAGATGCTACCTGGCGGTGCTCTTGACAACTGACTGCGACGTGACGACATATATTAGTAATGGAGGATTACTCCCCAGCGCAAAGCGCTCAATGCCCCTTAAGGGGCTTGGAGACGCGTTGCGTCAAGTTGTAGACGCAACAAATTACAAAAAAAAATGCTGCTTAGGTATACGAGATAACTCAGGCGACGGAAATTGATCAGCCAAAATCAAGGACTGAAGTCAGTGACTTCATAGTACATCACGTTCTCAAATGAACCCAGCGGAGCCTGAAGGACCGTATGACACTCAGAACCTGGAACACAGACTAAATGGACAAGAAGAAATTCAAAACAGATAGTCAAAGAAGAGGATGCGTAAAAAAACTCAAACAACGCTGACAAAACAATGAAACTGCTCACATGAACATCAACGCCTCGATGCCCTGCAAAACGAGCATCGCAATCAAAAGAACTGTATTGGAAGAATGAGGAGGTAGAAGTTGTGAGGAGGGAATACCTCCGGTTCAAACGCCGTTGAACGCAAATGATAAGAAGAAAACTGCATTTAAGACAAAACAGCAGAGAAGGACAATCATTGAAAGCAAATCCGGGAAGTGGAAGGAGCTAACAAAAAATGTGGAAAGAGATCTCGAAGACTTGGATACAAACCGGTCAGTAAGAAATAAAGAGCGGGCCCCGGAGATAATCGACAATATCGTGGATGCACTCTTTCCGACACACCTGACGAAACAAAACTGTTTGACAGGTCTAAGGAGGATGTCCCCCTCTTCACCGAGGAGGAGCTTAAAACTGCGGCGAATTCCCGCCAAAACAGGAAGGCTCTGGGACCAGAAGGAATACAGGCGGAAGCGCTTCAGGGACTCACAAGGAGGCGCTTCAGACGCCTAGACCTACTGTTGAACATATACAACACAATGCTGAACATGTACATGTGCCTAAGGCCGAAGACGCGAGCGTTGCTTTAACACGCGTTACCAAACGCTGGCGACGTCAGCTACGCCAATGCCTGCGCACACGAGCATTGCTTACCTAGCGTCTCGGTATTAAAATGGACGCCGCCGAAACAGCTGTTATTTATTTATTTAGTCAAAAACTGTATGTGACGTATGGGGGAGAAAATCATCTGCGCACGCTTTCTTGAGTTTCAGAATCCCTTCCCAACAATTTAACTATTAATAGTTGAAAGATGAATAATAATAATAATAATAATAATAATAATAATAACAAATTTTAACAAGCGAGAGATTGACATTTCAAAAACTAGATATTTGCGTTGCCAAATTATAGAAAACTTATTTTTAACGGTAAATGAACTGCAGATTTGATTTTTCTGTATTAACAAAATAGAAACTCACCCTAAGCTCTACTACCACTACAAGCAAAAGGAAAGTTCAACAAAACGTGCGCATAGTGAAGCTACATTTACGTCCAGAAGCAAATCAAGGGGCCATCTCAGCATTTGCTCAATGGATCAGGGAAACTGGACAAAAACCTGATCGAGATGGGGATCATTGACCCGGAAGTACATTATTTGTTACAGGCATATTGAGTCTTTTTTTTTAATTATACAATGCAAATGTAAACTAATTCATTATACTATATCTTGTTTTTGTTAAAGTAGACATTATTTTTCTTTTTGACGATCTTTTTTATAGGTTAGATGGCGTGAAAAATTATAAGGAAGAATGCGTGAGACATAGGGTGCACTCTATTAATAGCGAGAGGCTCTTTCGTGACCCTATTTCACTCTCGTTAATAAGCTGCGAGAAGACAGAATGTTTTTGATTATTTTCGAATGACTGAAAATTCGAATGTCTACAAACTTTCCAACGCCTAATTTTATCTTTGTACACTTTCACTACTATGTTCCAATGAACATGTCTCCTCTTTTGTAAGTAAATTTCTGGGTCCGTATCATTTGCTAATTAACACATGAAGTGTTACAAATCAATAATTTATTATAAAATAATAAATAAAAGTTTTCATCTGCCCGTCTGTATAAATTGAATGAAATTATGTATCTTAATTAGAGCCAGTCAACATCTTCAACATATGGCGTGTAATAGAAGAAATGTATTATTAGAATATGAGGATAAATAACGTCTTATCGCGTTTATGTCAAATTAAAACATTTAAGTTTTTACTTTTTCGCTACTGCTACCGCGGTAGAGAGAAACTTATGTAATGCTGCGCGAAGAAAACGGCAAATTTTTGGCAGAAAAATCTTATTACAGGGACCTGGCAACGAAAAAAGGGATAAATCCAGATGCTAAATATTAAAAAACGTTGTAGGTGTATGATACCGAAATATCGATTGACGGCAAAAGTCTTGTCTGTGAACAACGCTAGCGGCTAAACCGTTCAGTACCTTCAAAATTGATATTCCCCAATCGATCTGGCTGATGTCGCGCCCCCTTGAATTTGAAGCCGATATTTTAATTTTGGTTGGTACTTTACATGAAGCCCCAGGGACATTTTCAAAATTTAAAAAAATTGCTCCATCGTTTGTTTTTTTTATTAAGTTTTGTTGTTGGATAGTGTAAAGGACTTTTAAGAGAATGGTGCAAGTCTAATTTTCGTTGAAAACGATGATTTTTTTTTCAAAAATTGCAAATTAAAAAAAATCGCGTCTTCCTGCAACTAAAATATTAAAAATAGATATTTTTCCCATCACAAAATCTGTTCCTTAAAGGTAGATATTGAAATAAGGCCATGTACAATTTTTCGAAAATTTAAGTATTTTTCGCGTAATTTTGCTTCAAATATAGGCAATTTTTGTTTCAACAATTTTTTCTCAAAAACGGCTTCATCATTTTGAAGAAATTCTGTTGGTGGATAGTCTGAAGGACGCTTAAGAGAATGTTGTAGGTCTCATGCTGGCTGAAAATCCTGATTTTTCGAAAATTGAAAAATATCAAAATTTTTCGGCGACTTCCTATAACAATTATGATGATACAGGTTTTTCTTAGTGAAATGTTTTCATCAAAAACGTATCTTCAAATAAGGTCATGTTGAATTTTTTGAAATTATGAGTATTTCTTGTGTAACATGGTGACATATAGTCGCCTGCTCCTGATTTACTGCACTTCATGAAGATAAGATGAATAGTATTGCTAGGCAGCTGGATACTACGCAAGCTAGAATTTGTACTTTATTTCATATTTCTTTGTTCGTTTCTTCTTCGAGCTTTTGTTTCAAAATTAATCTTTTAGAAATTATTTAAAACCTATTTTAAATTGCACCCTTTTAAATGTGTGAAATGTGAAAATGATTGGATGATTTTGCTTAACTTAATGAGATGTGAGAATGAAAAGTATTGCATGTAACCCAGTAATATTGATGAATATAAAATATAAGTTTTCTACCCATTTGCATTTCCTTGCTAGCGGTATCAAGATTGCTAATTGGCAAAACGTGCATCCCGTACGAATTAGCAGTCATTGTTGCTTGTAATATTGTAACTATTGTAACTTGTAACCCATTATTGTAATGCCACAGTGAAAACAAAAGGCGATAATGACTGCTGTCTTTTCTTTCCCGTTAATATAAACGAATAATTTTATTTATGACTAAAATACGCATTGTGAATCGTTGGTACATTTATTTAGAACGTGAACACACTAAATTCAGTGACAGAAAGCTGTTTTTGTTTAAGCATTTGAATTTAAAATATATAAGTATTTTTCACGCTTCTTTTGTTTAAGAAATTTTCAAATGGTAGTTGAAATGTAAGACAGAAATTGTCATATTATAATATTACATAGCTATTAACAATATTGCGAGAAAATACGTGCCGCTGTAGCACCACTAGTTTCAAAAGGCAACGTTTCAATTTATCATATTACTTGATTCAGGGCTAGCACATATAGAAAACATAAACGTATTGTAGAGTCCAGAAAAATATGTACTATGAAACGTCAAAATATGTACATAAATATATAATGAAAACAGTGAGAATATGTAACAGATATGTAAATTCACATAAAATATGTAATATTAAAATACACTAATTATAAAACACAGTTACATAATTCGAAATTAAATTCATCCCTCATACAAACTGAGGCCCTCGTACTATATGTACCACCAGCAAACAATCACTACTGCGTGCTGCATTCTATTGAAGTGTTACACTGCCAAATTTTCTCGGAAATTAATGTTAAAGATCACCAATAGTCAGTGATACCTTTCACACCTAAAAGTGAAAATGGTCACACTAGGACTTCCGCCTCTGAGATAACTGAAGCACGCGCGTCGGAGTGCAAGAACATCCGACCGCGTCTTCACAAAGCACTTCTCAATTCGACAGTACTCAGTAATAATGTGGAAAAAATTTCTGATATTTTTGGAATACTTCTTTTCATAAAAAATATGTATAACATTAAAGAACATTGATAAAATAAAAAAAATATTTTGCATGTATAAAAATAGCAAAATATGTAGTATGGTACTAAATATGTAAAAATATGTAATGAAAAATTGGATATTGTGTTAGTATCAACGATTCGCCAAGATTACAGTTTTGAGAAATACAAAAAATATGTAATTACATAAAAATCCGGTCTTTACTAGAAACCAACAAGTGCAATATAATTTTTCTATAGTACATAACATACCTTTTAAAAAATCAAGAAAATACTGTATACCTCGAAACATATCACTTAAAATATACCTTAAGATATAGCGTAATACATCCCCCAATGTACGAAGTTTATATATTCGTTTCAAAATTAATTTATAAATATTGTATTTACTCAGTGGCGTGTGGTGAAATTTTTTTCTAGGGAAGCAATTACATTTCAGATGGAAGATTTTTACTTTCTCGTATACGTACGTATATACAGAGCAATATACGTAATGTAGAGAAAGTTATAACTTACATCTATGTAATGCTGCGGAAAATCGATGTTGAGATTTCAATAGAAATACAAGTTTTGAGATCCCCTAATACCGAAAAAGTGGTTTGTTTCAAAACGTCCATCCGTCTGTCTGTAAACCCTAACGCCTCAACTGTGCATAGAAATTTTTCCAAAATGAAGAAGCATGTGGCTCTAGTTGAAGCTTTGAAATTTTTAAAAACATTCTTTAAATTTTGGGGGTATTTTACATGAAGCCCCGAACATTTTCAAAATTTTCTTTAAAACTGCTCCAAAGATTTTGTTTAAATTTCTTGTAAGAATAGAGTAAAATACACTTATAAAGGTGGCATATGTCCGATTTTCATGATTAACTCTGAATTTTCGATAACTTTCAAAAGTTTGAATTTATTTTGGCTTCTTCCTACTACTACAAAATTGAAGATAGGGATTTTTCCTTCAAATGAAATTTGGGCTAGCTTTACGGTCTTGCCCCATCCTATTGCCAGCTGCCATCCATCACCGCCCTTAATACATTTTTGAAGTTTTCTCAATTTTTCAGTTTCCTAATGGCTAATTCGGAATGTTACTTCTATAATGTTAAAGAAAAGTAAAACCTCGCCCTATATGGCAATTTTCATTGATATTTTTGGAGCCGTCTTTTAAGAAAATGGTGTTAAGCGTTACGCCACCAATGGGAGCTCTCTTTCACAGGAATCTTTCAAGTTTTCAAAAACCGTCATTTGACGTCATTTAAAGCACTTCCACTCACAAATGTAATATTGTAGTCTATTCAAATCGCTGGAAATGTGCATATAAACGGCATGAGCAGTATTATTTGACATTTTCGGGTTTGTATGCCTTGGTCTAACGGAGACTTACCCATACGTTTCGCCTTACGAGTCAAAGCTTTGAGATTTTCAAAAATATTCTTTAAAATTTGGGAGTACTTTACATGAACCCCTGGGAGATTTTCAAAACGGCTACAATTTTTTCTTTAAATTTCCTGTAAGAATAGAGTGAAATACACTTATAAATGTGACATAGGTCCGATTTTCACGGTTTTTCACGATTTTCACGGAATTTTCGAAAATTTCAAAAGTTTGAATATTTTTCGGTGTCTACCTATGACTACAAAGATAGAGATTTTTTTTAAAATAAAATTTATTGTCCGTAATTAGTTCTTTCATTAAGGTCAAAAACAAAAACAAGATTTTCTCGAAAACGGCTGCAAATTTTTTCTTCAAAGTTTTGGTATGGATAGTGCTAAATTTACTCTATAAGATGATATAAACGCCATATTGCTTTATTGCTTTGTTTTATCGAGAATTACAAAAATGTAATGATTTTGATTTGACTCTTACGTCGTTATTATTTACATTAGCGGCGATTTGTTCACATTATTATATTTATGAGTATATGTGCTTTAAATAATGTCGTATAAAGTTTCTCGAAAACTCAACAGATTTCTGTTAAAATGAGCTCAAATTTACCCATTTTCAGAAATGTTTAAATGCCATTTTCTCAAAAACTACTCCAATTTTTTTCTTCAAACTTTTCCAGCGGATAGTGCTAATTCTACTGTTTATTACGTCATAAAGTTAAATGTGGTATTCTTTTGTTTTTTCAAAAATTACTCAAATGAATTTTTTTAAATATCCCTCACGCCGTTAATATGACATTTCCATACATTATTGCATTCGTGAGTGGAAGTGCTTCAAATGATTCCAATTAAGTTTTTTGAAAACTCAAAAATTTTCTGTGAAAAAGAGCATCAAATTTCGTATTTACAGTAACTCTTAAATACCATTTTCTTAAAAACTGCTCCAAATGTTTCAATGAAAATTGCCATTTATGACGAGGTTTTACTCTTCTTTAATATTCTTAAAGTGATTCAATAAAGTGATATGTCAGGGGATAAAATGTTCAGGCACTTTTTGTTTTTTGTGTACTATTTATCGGTTGATCTTAGCGTAGGGTCATACCATTCTCTACAAATTTGATTAATAAATTATTTTTCTCAAGTAAATAGTAACAGAACTATGAGATTTTAAATTTTCACCAAATTTTCCTTATTATTTTGATGTTGCCCAAAATTACTAATAGTCTCTCTAATCTAGTGTTTTTGAATTCCTAAGGTCATATTGAAAATAAAAAGCAATTAAATACTAATGTTTAACACGATTTACTTTCATCAATAACATTTAATTGTAATAAAATGACATTTGTTATTTTCTTCTTTTTATAATAATATTAAAGACTGCCCTAACCACAAAGAAATTTTGTGCTCAATGTTATGAAATTTTCCTTGAAACCATGAATAATGCGATGAAAACTGTCAATATAAATGGGGTCAGAAAAATAACAGGCATTGCTAACGAGTTATTTGATCACAGAAGGAGGACGGTACCATCTTTCTTTACAAAAGAAATTGTGCAGTCCAACAAGTAGAATAGAAAGAAGAAAGGAAAGGGATTTCGTCTAGCCACTAATTTTAATGAGACCATGCAGTTCATATCTTCTTACCATGAAGGCAACTATGATGAATACCACTTTCTTAGAGATAATTTGATAGACGAAAACATGGGGATTACAGACCCGATAGCCACAGTACAGTATATTTGTGCCTCCTTCAAAAGTATGGAGAAGACATATTGATAGTAGATAGCAAACAGAACTTCTTTTGTCTTTTTCGAGATGTTGAGTACAAAATATTAAATGATTGATGGTGTCGAAACAGAGAGACATGGCAGCTGACCCGTTCACATGTGTATCAAATAAAGGAATACCTACCAGCAAACAATTTCTTACATTATGTTGAATCGATCATACCAGCTACGTTGCCTTTATTGAGTCAGGGATTTTAAAACTCAAGAATGGTGAAATTGGCTCATGAAAGAAAGCAATGTAAATCGTTGGAACTTGCCATTGTATCAGCAGTAAGACGTAAGTCTTTCCTTTTTCCTTTTGACAGCATTAGTGCATATGTATACAAGACGTTTGGATCAAAGCTACTTATTGATATCTTATTTTCTATTGGATTCACTTCATCGTACTTTCAAACTTCATTACTTGAAACATCTTACTCTGTTAAATACTCAAAACTAAATAATAAAGCATTCTGTCAGTTATTGTTTGACAACACAGATCATAATGTGTACCTACACATTAGTACCTAGACTACTTATGTCTGTTTACTGTGTGTTCTGTGTACCCACTGGATGATCTAATACTTTGGATGCCATGGGAGGAATAATGATAATAATTCCCCAATGTGTAATGGAGCTTCTTCTACAACCAAATCCTCGTCAGCAGTGCGTGTTATTTGCTGATCTCATTCATATTAATGGTTTTCATCTGCATTGATTATTGATGATATCAAGGAAAACTTCATAATTTTGTGCAAACAATTTCTGTGTATATAGGACAGTCCTTTTTGTAAATTCATAAATTCAGTCGCATTCTCTTTCCCACATAGAAAACAATAGGTTTTAAAATTGAATCTATTGTGTTATACAAGAGCTGTTGATATACATATCTGAGATAGCTCACTTTCCTTTCAAGTTGATGCAGAAATCCATTTTGGATTAATACTTCGCATGACAAGGTTTAGGTACATTCACATCCTCCCACAAGAACAGATTTTTTAATTGATACAATTCATTTCTTCTTCACAACAACCACTTCACCTTCATTCCAACTCTCCTCACATAAAAAACACTCCCGATACCTAAACTTATTTATTGGTAACGTTTTTGGGAACCTCTTGTTCAAAAAGGGTCGAGACGGAAACAAGTGATATAGCAGTGATGGAGATGCACAATGAGGAGCAATATAGGGGCTATGACTTGGCCAAGATTTAAGATTTCATAATCTGTTGTAAATAATAATCTCAACATTTATGATATTTCATGAAAAATAATGTATTTAGATAATTATGAAACGCGTCATAGTAGTATATTTACCATTAAATACATTTTTTCTTTCTTGGAGCAGTGACAGCCACGTTGCACGTGAGCATTACTTAAATAATAAAATAATAAAGAAGAAGAAAGAAGGAAAAGGAGAATAAGATAAAAATTTGTATTCTATTGAAATGCCTTTGATATAAGTAAGTGTTAATGGGCAGAACTTAAAGGTTTACAGTCACTCTTACCAGAACTTTCAAATACAGGTGTGACCTCAGTAAGGATTAAAAACATTAGTATTTAATCACTTTTTATTTTTAATTAATTTGAGAATTCAAAGATACATCAGAGATATCATTAGTAATTTTAGGCCACATCAGAATAAAAAGGAAAATTTGGTGAAATTTTAAAATCACGTAGCTCTGTTACTATTTACTGGAGAAAAATAATCTATGAGGCAAATTGGTAAAGAGTTGTATGACCTTTAAAATTGATCCTGCCTAGTTTTGTGCTAAGATCAACCAATAAAAGTTATTTCGCAAAAAACAAAAAATGCCCGAACATTGTTGGGTTTTTGGCTACCAAAACTTTTCCCAAAGTATTTCAAGTTGGAAAATTTTGTTGTTTTGTTTGTTTGTTGTTGTTTTTTACAAATAACACTATAAACAAAATAAAATCTTCTACCTCACCTTTTGCAAGGTGGATCCCCTATTGGCTCCCCATCGACTGCACTATACGCAATAGAGAGAAAGTTATGTAATGCTGACAAATCGGCGAATTTGCAGCAGAAAAACTTATTGCCAGGCCCTGGTAACGAAAAAGTGGATAAATCCAGTTACTGAATTTAGAAGAAAAAAATCGAACACATGGTGTAGCCAAAATACTTTGTTTGTGGGTCCTTGATACACGACGAAACGTCAGTGAATAATGCTAGCTGCTATACCATTCAGCTGATTTTCTCCAAAATTGACATTCCCCTATTGATCTGATGTCGCGGCCTCTTGAATTTGAACTGAAATTTAATTTTGGAGGGTTCGTTTTCATGAAGCCCCTGGGACATTTTCAAAATTAAAAAAATAAATAAATAAATTTAAAAAAAGCTCCAATGTATTTTATTAAACTTTGTTATTGGATAGTGTAAAGAACATTTAAGAGAATGGTACAGGTCTCATGTTCATTGAAATTCCTGATTGTTCGAAAATATAAAATGCACAACTACAACTGAAGATTCTTTTTTTTTCATAATGAAATGTGTTCATCAAAAACAAGATCTTCAAATACGTTCTTGTTGAATTTTTTGAAAATATCAGTAATTTTTTGTGTAATTTGGCATCAAACATAGTTGGCTGCTTAAGTTAGAATTTGTATATTATTTTCTATTTCTTTGTTTGTTTCTTACATTCAAGCTTTTGTTATACATTTACAAATTAATCTTTTAGAAATTATTTAAAACCTATTTGATAATCCATATTTTTTGTCCGTGCCACAAGGAATATATTTGCATTTTCTGTGTATTGGTGTATTTTCTTTCAAGCAATCCGCGAATCTTAATTAAAATAAGCCCAATTAGGTTTTCGTTTTAAAAAATGTGATTTAAATGTAAGCTAAAAGAAAAAATGCTAGCCTTCAGGGAAATGTTGATATTTGCTTGAATATATTTAGTTTTTGCACCAAATGTTCTATGATTTGTTATTAATTTTACAAAACATTATGACTGAGATGTGTTGATTTGGAGAGAAATTGTGGTATGAATAATGTATTACATTACATTTTACTATTACTAAGGGCGAGAAAGTAGACACTGTTTTAGCACCACTAGGTTTTTAACATATAAAAATATTTTTAAAACTTTTTAAAGCATCGTCGACTCCACATTCAGCTAATAATATTGTATTTAAAATAATCAATACTGTTTAAAATTTATAGTTTTAGAGCATCAGTCAAATTTGCTTTCTAAATTGTAAAGTAAATTAGTATTACTATTAATTTAATTTATATTTGTTAATTTTCAGGCACTTCGTGAATGGCAAGGTGTGTTCTATATTGCTGGTGGAATATACCTTGCAGGAGCAGTTTTCTATGGCCTCTTTGCTTCTGGAGAACGACAGAAGTGGGCTGACATTCCTGATTCTTATATGCTTTGTAGAGATGATCACTCACATGCCTCTACTGAGGATATGCCATTTGGTACAGGGTCATGTGAGTAATGTTAGATTTTAAGCAAAATATATATTTCCAATTCACTACATAATGTTGTGATTATGTGATGTGTCTTACAAGTCAGTTGTCATTGCAGCAAGTAAAAAACTAGTGATTATTTTAAATACATTCTTGTCTACTGATAACTGGATACTATTTCTTCTTTTGAAGTATGTGATAATGCAGAGGTGCACAAGTGCCCCATTCCAGCCCCTTCGTGGGGCGCTGGGTAGCCTGTGCCCCACGCCCCACGAGAACCAGGAAAGTTGGCATAATCCCCTATGGCCGGGCTGTCCCTTCTCTTTCCTACTCTTTACGGTTTTTAGTTGGGAATTGTCGCAACTGCACGGGTATTGTCAATGTACAGTTCCACTTATATCTGTGAGCAATTTTTCTCCCGCATCAACTTACGAAAAACCAAGTCCAGATGCCGAATGACACACTCACATCTGCTGTCGACAAGGCGAGTGGCAGTGGCACAAACATTCTCGCCAAATATTGATTCTATCATTTCTTTAAAAAAATGTGGAACTTAATGTGATTTTTGTTTAATAAAAACGATATGTTTTGAGTTTCTCGAAATTCCTTGTTCTTTTCATTATTATCTCAAATTATGTTTTTATTTTCTTCCTTTTATAAATAAAATTACCAGCATTTAGAAAAGTATGGTCAAGTGTATTCCAATCAGAATTAAATTTATGAAGTGCGTATAATTATTAACAATGATAGAGCCTTATACATTCTGTTATTGTTATTTAAATTACAAATATTTTCAAAAGCAGTTGCAACACTAAAGATTGAACATGAAATTTGTGGAAGTTGTTGAACAGTTTAACCTGAAATAACAGTATACAAAATGAAATCTTCCCCCTCCAGAAACAACAGCAGTTATATAAAGTTTTTAGTTGTCAAATTCAACATGATTCAACAAATTTCCGACTTAAGAGCCACAGGACTTTCCTCCCACCGAGAGCTCAGGCAGCGGTCACTTACCCGAAAAGTGAAAGTCAGTAGAAGCCGATGGGGCGCGGAAGGGCTGCCACCGCCATCGTGGGGCGCATTGCTGGGGCCCTTGTGCAAGCCTGTGATAATGTAATGATCTGAATCTATTTGACATTTTTTGACTGATTGAGATTGAGAGAGCATAATGATTGCAGAAGTGAATGCAAGTGAACAAACAAAAAAATTATCTCAACTGCATGATAATGTCAACACCTGACTGTAATGTTAACCTTTCCTCCTTCCATTGAGGATATTTTGGAAAAACAGTTCATAGACTTTTCTGAATCAGTAGGCTTTACCATATCTTGTTGAAAATATTAAAGCAGAAGTTAAGGAAATTAAGTTAAAAAATACTTGTCAACAACGTAAGAGTTAAGGTACAAAAGTATTGCATACATAGACTGTAGAGATCTCACTGGGTGGGATGCAAGAAGAGGTGACACTTGCCTTCTACCATCTCATTCATATACAAACAGAACAAAATTAACTGTGTCAGCCCTTGAATTATTGATTACAACTCAAAACATATTTGTCTTTAATTTTATGGCTCTTTCATACTCCAAATGTGTGCTTCAATATAAATTAATCATTTAAGACTTTCTCTTATCCTAAACATTTTCAGATCTACAAAGATGTTGCTTGTTCTTACTTACTACACAATGCCTCATACACCATCTATGTTTTGAAAAGTTACAATAATAACTATCATGGGCTGCGAGTCTGCCAACTTACAGAGTACAGACTACCTGACCATGGGTAGCATTTGGTTCCCTGAATTTAGGAGCTTAGATCTATAAGTGTCTGGGGCGTGGCAATACCATTAACTTTAGGCATAACATAATTTTGTTTTGTTTTGTTTTTAATGTTTACTTCCTCAACATTTTATTGCCCTGTATCATTTTGATTCGAAGATTTTACATGATTTTTATTTATTTAAGAATATCTGAAAGATTTTATTATTGTTGTGTATTATTAACAGTAATATGTTAATATTATCTAATAATTAATATGTATTATTTTTTTATGAAAGCTTTGTGCACTGGTGCTAAATTGTAAAATTGTTGGGTTTATTTCTATTTTATATACTGTCTTGTTGTGTACATCTGTTAAGTACTTCTTTAATGAGAATTAAATTCAGATCTCAAAACAGCTCATTCCACTGTTAACCAAAATTTCATTTTTTGCATTATTGCTCAATTTAGTCTTTCGTAACTTCATTAAGGGATATAGTTCTAATTCAGCTTATTCCCACCTAAAATGTTGCTAGAGAATATCCTGTTTATATCAAACCACATACAGACAAAAGATTTTTAGTGAAATTTTGCAAATGGAATAAGCTTGTTTTGAAGGAATATGCCTCAAATGGAGTATTATTATTATTTCAATTTTGAAATTTCAAAAGGACCCCTTTGTTACTAAGTTTATTTCAAATCTCTTATGCATGACTAATTCTTCAATTCTTTTTAAAATGTCATTGATCACATTATGTCTTCTAAATATTTATATCTAGTCGTCAGTTGTCTTCTTGGCAGGCACATGAAAACTTGGGGTTTCTAAAAGAATGTTCTTATCACAGTATTGTCTTTAAATATTACATACATAGAATTATTTTTTTTATTATTAATATATGTATTATTATTAAAAATTCTGTATGCATTCCATATGAGTATTACCTAGAAGTTCAATTGTAGTGATTGTGTTGTGTACTCTGTATTTCCTTGAAAATCAATTATTCCTTTCATTGTAGCATGAAATAAGTTTGAGACGCAAAAGACTAGAATTTAAAGATTAATGAAGCTGTATGAAAAATCATTTACAAAATTAATTATGGAATTAAGTAATCTTGCACTTTTTTCTGTACGGAAGGTAGTCGAAATAGTCAATGAATCTTTTTTTTTTTTATTCAGTTGCTGAACTGTCAATATTATATTTAGTCTACTAAAGAATTAAGCATTAGTATATTACAATAATGAAAAATTGTTACTTTTTTAAACATAATTTCACAGCAAGAAGTGCAGTTTGATCATATTCTTGCTTTTAGCAAAATTGTGTTGTATTTATTAAGTCACAACTTTTGGGTATATTTTTAGACTTTTTTTCGGGCTGTTACATATCAGGGCAATTGGGCTATCAGGGCAATCCATGGATTGTTGAATTGTCTTGACTGTGCATGGTACATATCCTATTGCTGTGATTGTATTTGTATGTTTATTTTAATAATTATACACCCCTTTTGAAGATATTCTACATTTCACTTCAAAAATTTATTAATTTTGGTATTTGTAACATGCAGTAACATATGGTTAAATATATTTTGGTTGTTTAATATAACACTGCTATCACTGTTATTTGATGTTGCATGATGTATATAAATATATTGCCCTCGAATATTATTTATACATATATTTCACTCCAATCAACAACAAAAGTGCTCCATGCAAAATTTTAGCTCAATCGAACAACTTCAAGGCGACCCCCATAGGCCATGACATTTTGAATGTTTACTGTTAGAATATATACTACTTAACTTAGATAAACCTCTCGGTTTTTATGTTAATTATAATGTTAAAACAGATAATTGTAACAATAATAATAATTATATTATGAAACTGAAAATACAAACATCTGAAACTGAACATACAAACGTCAACATTTAATAAACATTTATTAAAGATGTGCATGGTGCAAAGCCACCCTCCATGGTCTGAAGTCACCCCAAGCAAATTTATTATTACTATTATTATTATTATTATTATTATTATTATTATTATTATTATTATTATTATATGATGATAATTATTAGTTAAACCTATCCAAGTCAAAAATGACAGGGTTCTAATTTTTCTCCGTCTCTCAATAAGTTTCAAACTTATTGAGGTGCAGTCCTTTAAACACTCTTGCTTCTAGAAATTAATCTTTGCATCCTATATTTAAATGCATCACAATACAGTGCTTTACATTATTGCTTGTTGCAATTTAATGCTTGACAAACACATAAATGCATCACAAATACAATGGTTTACTCTACATCATTGGTTTGGCCATTCATTTGTCAGTCTCAACTACGTTGTGTTGTGCTGAAAAGCACTTGTTTTCACTGATAGATGTTGAGTTTACATATTAATGGCTCAGAAGCATTGAACATATTAATTGCTGTGGAAGTTTTTGAGCATGAAACTGAAAACCTGGTAATAAATTGCACTACTTTTCAATGCCTTAGAAAAAAATAGGGAAGAGAGAGAAACAGAAATGCTGCATAAATTTAATGTAGACTGTCAAGATTTAGTATTACAATGGGATCAAAAGTTACTCTTGACACTTGAAAGTGTTGATAAGGTTGACAGGCTGGCATAATAGGAACTTTTCAAGGCAAGAAGTAATAATTGGGAATTCCTGAAACCCCAATAGCAAATAGAGAATAGTTCACTGCTTTTTAATGGAATTATTTTTTGCATGTACTATGTTCCAACTTCAAGATGTTAGGGTCACCTAGCCATTGTCTAATTGGGCTGAAATTTTGCACAGATTATTTTCTTGATGACTGAAAACAGAATAGGGCAGAAAAATATTTTGAGAAAATTATCCTTAGCCAAAAGCTACTCCACTATTATTGTATTAGTATTTTCTCTAGCTTTGTATTCTTTGGAGTAAGAAGTGTTGAATAATCAATATCAAGTGACAATGAAATGTAGCATTGTGAAGAAACCATCAACCAAGAATATTGTAGTTGTAGTAGTAGACTGCCTGCTGTGTACTATTTTTCCAATGTTAGCATGTTTTTTTTCTGGCTTGGATGTTCCAAAGGGGCACCTCTTCAATTTATTATCTTTGACTGGAAGTACTATACTACTTCCACTAAGGAAATTTTAATTTCTGCCTAGAGTTATTACTTAATGACCACCTTTAAAATCAAAATAAGAGGTCATAAAAGTGATTCAATGTAGCGTAATTAATTCATCAAGAAAAAATATATGTATTTATAACCAGTATTGTCGGTAAAATTCTCAAAGTGGAAAAATAAGGTAGAGTCAGATCCACAATGAGGACAAATTTGGAAAAATGCTTCGCAAATTGTTTTGTCTGTACCATTTACTAATTTTTTTTAATACTGAATTAAATCATTGCCCATTTTCTGTTGTAGACAATATCTTGATATTTTTTCTAACAATTGCTCTGGATGTATTTACAAGAACTTGTGTGTAAAATGCTGGTACAAATTTTACTGCACAAGAATATATGTACAATAATTAAGTAGATTATATAGAATTTTCATGATAAGCTTGATAATTATAATCTGAACTTCAGATAAGTCAATGTCAATGTATTTTCTATTGATGAAATGTTCTCTCTTAATACGAGAGAAACTTAGATTCATAGAACTAAGACTAAAGGCACTTCAGTGACCTCTTAGCTGTTTTAGTAAGATATATGTGGAGACTGATTTCAAATTTGTGGTTTCAAATGTTTTTGAAAATGCGAAAATGAATGTTCCTACTTTGAATTTTTCATGTTTAAAATTCCTTGTGCATGTATATATTTAAATTACTTCTTCTCTTGTACAAATTGACTGGATGAATAAAAAAAATTAATGTGTGATCAAGGAAGGTAAAATTTTTGTGATTATCACTATTCATTTATTTTATATCTCTCCTCTGTATTCCTGTCCCTCTTAGTTTCATTCCCTAGGCATAAACAGAACTTCTGTAATGCATCAAAAGTATTTGTATATTGATCAAAGCTATCTAATGATTCAGAGTGCATTCAGGCTCTCACATTAAACATACTGGAAATAAGAAATGCATAAATGGACCTAGAGATAATATAATAATAATAATGTAATCTTTTATCGATCTGGATGAATGTGTTCAATTCCTCACACTGTTCAAGGTGAGACAGAAGTTGGAAAGAACTTTCCTATCCCTTTGATATCCTCTCTTTTGTCTTTACATCATGCAGGTTTACATAATACTATGAACATATTGGAAATGCACACAAATTTAATCCCAATATTTATTAATATTATTTATAAATAAATAATATATAAATAAATAATATATATAAATATATATATATATATATATATATATATATATTATACATGTAAATAAGTTATAAATGAAGTTGTTGGCCCCTGCTGTTACCCCATTACGTTCAATGTACTTATCTCTCTATTTAATGAACTAGCTTTCTAATTAGCAAACATCTTTCCAATCATGCCAGTTGTAAGCCACATGGCTATGAATGAAATGGAATGTTTGTAAATCCAAGTCAGCAATTGGCTATTAATGACATAGTCATGGAGAAAACACATGACAAATCGCTTTTTTTCAAAAACCAGAGTGTTTATGTTTGTACGTGAATTTGAACTAATATACCTGAGTTTTAAAGGGGGGGGAGAAAGAAAACCCAGAGGATAATCAGACTTTTATGTTAAGTGGTTGAAAAAAAAGGGAAAGTTGTTACACCCTAAGCTACTATGGCATCAAACATTTTTCAAAATGTATATAGACACAGCCTAATAATTAAAGAAGAGGTAGTAAATAGAAGAACAATGTGGTTTCTGCAAAGAGCAGATATAGAAAAAGGAAAGAAAATAGCTCACCAACCTATGTTACCTGTGAAAAAGCCTTTGACAACGTTAACAGACGGAAACTACAGGGGGGGGGGGGGGGAAACGGTACTAAAACATTTATTATTCATTATTAATTATAATGTATTGGCAGAAAACAGAGTTTATATCGAGGTTCATTGATAGTCATAAAAATAATTAAGCACAACACAGTTGATGAGAGTCAATAATGCTCTATAACAAGGATAAACAGTTACCTCTACTTTTCAACACTTACCTAAACCACATGATTAAAGAATGGGAAAAGAAAACTCAAATGAAGAAAGATATTCAGCAACCAGAAACTTGCTTTTACTTGTAGATGACCAAGCCATAATAAGTCTCAGAATATATACTACAAAAAGCAGCAGTCAAATTGAGCAAAAACATAACAAATGAAAGTATCTTGCCAAAAAACAAAAATGCTAGCCTTCTATGGCAAAGAATATCTTCAAGCCAAAATAATAATTGAAAATTCAATAATGGAACAAGTTACTATCTTTAAATACCTCACAATCCAATCAGATTCAAACTAAAGGATGTAGAAGGAATAACACAACAATAAATAAAAACAATGGAATAATGAAGAGACACAAGAGAAAAGAAACAATTATGAAAGCCATAACATCACACCAAATGCAAATATTATTCGTAGAGTGGGCATGCCTGTTTCACTTATGTTTTGAGACATGTAGTAAATTCCACTGACAACCCTATTATTTTGAATTTTTGATTTATAAATACAACAAATATTAATAAAGAAGGTTTTAATTTATTCTGCAGTAACCAGTTTTATTCTAACAGAAACAATAAAATATCATTACTCATTAATCATTACCAAACTTAATTCAACACAGATGTTAAGTGCAAAACAATCATGAAGTGAGACTTCACATGAAATGATTCTGAGAAAATACCAACAATCTTTTTCTGAATAGATTGCATTATCATTTTCACTTTATTATGTTTTATGAATGTTACTTGGAAAGGGAGAACATATGGTATTAAACTTACTCATTGTCATTTGGTTTTCCATTTGTACACAATGTATTCACTGTAGTCTGGAGCAACCAATTTTCTCCCCCTCTATGTGTTTACCCAATCTAAAATTGAAAACCTTTTAAAAATAGCTAAAATGGACCCTCTTTATTTAAATGTATGAGAACAAAAAGTAGTTCCATGTAAAGATTTTACTTCTAGGTGCATGGTGAATTTTGTTTACAGGCAGTCTTTCATAAAATAGTTATTTAAATCCGAACTCTTGTATTTTTGAACATTAGCAAAACAATACTGCATACATGAGCAGATGTTCATAGAAAGACACTGTAGTAACTGTAAAAAAGTGTTGCTGTGTTTTGTTGAATTTTCCAGGAATGAGAGAACAAACCACTATTGAATGGATTTCACCAACATGCCCACTTTATGGTTTAATTACATTTTAGGGGCACACAACTTAATGGGGATACCAAAGGAAAGGAAAAAAGTGGCTGTGATCTATAGACCCAATGACAAAAGGGATAGAGGCAGTCCAACAAGAATATGGCACAAGCTGAAACACTTCACTGACTGACAGATTATTGCTTTCTATTCACTAGAAAGACAAGCACACCATTCCTAAACCAACGGTGTGATCTGATTGCCCAGTATCTACTTGATGGATTGCTATTGTATTTATGTATAAAGCTATACATTTGTATTGTATTTATCAATAAAACTTTTCTTTGGGACTTCTCTCATCACAAATAAATACTTTCACTTACAAATAACTTATGGAAAGAATCTCAAATGATCTGCACATTTCTTCCTTAATTCTCTGGCAACTATGAAGTAAAAACAACATGGAAAACTATACATTATTAGTGGAGCTCAAACAGCACTTATTTTCTGATATTATCTGTAATGATTATACAATATGATAATATTGCAACTAGTATCCTACTTTAACTTTTGCCATCTCTTAGAAAATTTTTCATTAAACACAGCACAGATTTATTTTTGAAAATTCAGAAATTGTAATGAAAATGGCACTTGTACTACAGAATTCTGTGAATGTACATATTAAGCTCTAATCTTACAAAAAGCTTACTGCAAATATTTAGAGCCATTTTTGAGAAAATCTTGTTTATGTGTTAGTGAAACATTGTCTTTGGTTCACTCAAAATCATGCAAAACCTTATTATATTTTGAAAACCTATAAACAAAATTAATTAAAAATTAATATTGAAGAATAGATTGCATTAAGAAAGAATATGCAAATAATAAGGAAAGATTAGCTTATTTTGTTATGAATATGGGCATAAATAACACACTTCATACAATATTTCGGTTCTTATAAGTTTTTGGTCCCTCATAATGTATTAACACAACTAAAATTCAAGCAAATATGTGGCATCAGCCAAAGGTCAGTGACGAGAAACCCATAATGCCATTGGCAGATACTTCTTTAATTTTAGTTACTTTAGTAGCTGAAGATGGTCCAGAAACATATGTAGTACACATGATTTATGTCTATGTTGAAAACAAAATTAATTAATGTCCGAAAATTTTACTTTTTAAACAGTGAATGGAAAAAAATGACAAGAGCTATTGTTAATTAAACCTTTAAAAAATCTATCTTTAATAATGTTGTAGAAGAGAGTCAAAAAAAAATTTGAACATTTCAAATTTTTGAAATTTTATAGGTTTTTGTTGAAAATGTGACTCTCTTCCATATTATTAAATAAACTTAGCAAACACAAGCAAAAATATTTGAGCCATTTTTGAGAATTTTTTTAATATGTTTTTTAGAGTCACAATTTCATTCAAAGTTTCACAAAAAACACTCACATTTTGAAAATATTGGATGTGACATTACTTTAAGATCTAATTTTGAAGATCAATTATATTTAAAACAAACAATGAATTAGCTTTGATTTAATGAAATGCTTGAACGTTAAAATTCCTACTATTTTGAAAATAAAGTATTGTAAAATTTATAACTCTGCTTCTCTATCAGCTCAACTTCCAAGTAATTTTTCATATTTTCATTCTTTATGGTTGTCTACATCATTTCATCTCTACCCATTAGCCTGTTTATTTTTACAGTGTTAGTTGACCATGACTTATTTAACTGCAACAGATTGGCACTGTGCCTCTTGTTATTGGAACTAGTGTATATCACAGCTCAACCAATGTTTCACAATAGATACTTTAATAGATTGAGAAGCATTATCTAAGAGATCTATTCTCAACTCAGATCTGGAGCTGTCAATACTGATCTCTTAACACATTTGCTCCCGTGAGTCTTTGTTGTGATCATCTACAATATTCTGTTATAGACAAGTAATATTCTTATTAGGGAAAACAGTGCTACAAAATTCATGTTATTGAGCAAATGCTAAAAGATATTAATAATTGGATATCATTACATAGGAACTAAAATGACTGAAGAAATCAAACTATCAAAATTCGATAATGAACCATGGGGTTTTCGCTTGACAGGAGGAAAAGATTTTGGAACAGTGTTGACTGTCATCAAGGTACAGTATCTCACCAAGTCAATATTTTAATTTTTGTGTATAATAGTAAATTTCTGTTTTTCATTATAGTTCCTTTCATTTACATGGTACAAAAATGAAAGCAATACAATGCTGTATTTTATTTCCATAGATATCTCAAGATAGCTTAGCAGAGAAAGCTGGTATGAAAGTTGGAGATTTAATATTAGGAATAAATGATCAACCTTTAACAAATTTGACACATAGTGAAGCTCATGAAGCAATAATCCGGGCAGGAAACAACTTTGTTTTAACTATTGTAAGGTAGGAACAACGAAACTGAAAATCTACTTGGTAACAACTTTTTTGTCACACACTGTACAAATAGGTTCATTTATGTTTGTGGCTAAAAACTTTTCAGGGGAAGCTTAGTTTTGCCTCCTCCACTCATGAAAAAAGATACAGTAAGTGAAAAATTACATACTTCTATAATATAGGTAAATATTCTTCACAGTTAATTAGAACTGTATTGCTTACAGCCAGCTCTAGAAATTAATAACATTACTGATCAGGAAATTTTAACTGGTCAATTAGAAAATTCAGTGGACGAAGAGCTAATGAACATTGTGGGTACATTCCCCAGGGAACAGCCAAGATTGTCAGCTCCTGCATCTCCAGTTCCAGGTTAGTTACAACAGTGTATGTTGAAAAACAAATTCATCCGTTTTTCTTATTAAATAAATCATATAAAATGCGTGAAATTCAAGACTAAAATCATATATTTTTGATAATATGTTCTATTTATTATAAATTGTCAGGTTGTCTCCAAAATTGCAATATATTTTGAGAAACAAGAAAAACAAAAAAAAACTATAAAAGAATGTCCTTTGTTATCATGTGTACTGTTAAAAAGACCTTTTTTAAAATAAAATTACTTTCTTTTGATAATGCCCTCAGTACAGTAGTTCGAGAGGAAAGCAGAAGTGAGCCAGACTCAATTTAGATGCTTTCTTTTGACGAACAATTTAGGTAGTTTTTGATTTACATGCTTCCTGCTGAGAAATGATTTTGGGAGTTTTAATGAACGTGTGCATGCACACAATGGCTCTGCCACCCCAGAAGCTGAAGTTTGCTAAAACTCACAAATTATTTGTCAATAGGAAGCTTGTAAATCGAATGATAAAAATGGTTTAGAAGCCATTAAACTTAATTATAAATAATACCATCATAAAAATTATATATTTTTACACTGAAGAAAAGTTCACCATTTTCTGTTAGCTTAGGTTTATTTTCAATTTATTAGTATTATTCGTTATTAAGATCAACAACAAGTAAACTTTACACTTCTACAAATCATGAAAACAAAACACATTTTGCAATAGTACCACTTCCTGTGTGCATAATTAACATGGATTTCAAATAATTGCTTAAAAATGCTAAACATAGAAAAAATTCCATTACTGATATCTTTCGAAATATATTTTTATAATGATATCAATGGAAAACTGTCGATGTCAGTGTATTGGGCTCCATCCTTACAAAAAGTTTAAAGAAAAAAGAAATAGCCCAGGATTTGAACTCGTGCACTCAGGTTCACAAAGCAAAAGGGTCCCTATTCTAATGATTCTAGAGTTATAAGTTGTTTATTTTAAATGCTGTAATAATTTTTAATGTAGTTTAACCCTTTGTCATGACATAACTAAAAAATTATGTGAAAACTATTAGTATTTAAATAGATATACATGATATTATTTGAAGATCTAAATATTGAGGAATAGATGTATTAAAAAGAAATTCTCCCTTAAATAAAGTTGCTGAAGGGCGTCAAAAGAATTTTGAACTTTTGCAATTTTTGAAATTCCAGGGGTTTCAATGAAAATTGGTCCTATGCCATATTAAGTAAATGGCATTTTGTCATACTCAAAAAGGCGTACAAGTAAATGGTCTTTGTCATAATCAAGGAAAAAAATTTAAAGAAAAAAATTGGAGCCATTTTTGAGAAAATCTTTATATATTTTTTGTCAAGATTTCACTCAAAATTTCGGGAAAACTTTATGTATTTTGAAAATATTGTACTTGATAGATCTAATTTGAAAGATTTTAATCTTAATTTTAAATTTTTTATTAAGAAAAATAATCTTTCTTCATTGTTGTCGTAGGAGGGGCTTCAAACCATTTTAAACTTTTCCAATTCTTACAAATTTGGAGGTTTTAATGAAAATCAAATGTGTGCCATTTTTAAATATGTATTTTGCTCTTTCAAACAAATAAATTAATGAAAAAATTTGGAGCTATTTTGAGAAAAATATTCTTAAATGTGTTATCAGCTTAATGTGAAACACTACCCAAAATTAAAAGATCCAAGGAGCCTTGATGTCACCCAGATTGATGAGGGAATAACTATTTGGTGGAAATTCCGTATGAGGTTTAGGTGCTAATATCGTTCACAGATGGATGTTTTCAGAAAAAAACACTTTTTCAGTACCAAGGACTATCAAAACACATATTTTGACTATTTGTATAGAACAAATATAAAAACGCCAGCCTGGATAGATAAGGTCACCGAGGCTGGAGGTCTTTGTGTTGTTCTTATGTTTACAAATAAAACAACTTGTACCCTTACAATTAAAACAACTACAGAGGTTGCTACATGACTAAGATGTTAAAAAGCGACCAATTGTTATCAGGGACCCACAAAACCATTTTTCTGTCAAATATCAAAATTTTCTCCTGCAGCATTACATAACTTTTAAAGTGTACACTTTATATTCACTAGGGGAATTTTAATGATAATCCTTATCTAAATAATTCAGTAACTTATAACTAGCTATTTAAAGATCATTGATGTTTCAAAAAAACAGTAATTACTAGTGATGGAGGCTTGGAAAGGGATTTTCTCAATTACTTTAAAGAGAATAAAACAACATAAGCAAATGTTACAAAAGGTTTTGAATGCATGTAAGATTTCAAGTTTAACTTCAGTGATGTGGGTTTATGGATGTAAAAATAATATATCTATCTATCTATCTTTATTGAGTGGCAAAGCTCAAAAAAGCCTGCTCCTCTGCCTAACCATCTAAAAATAATGGCATTGTTATGTTAGACAAATCTGTTGATGAATGTCTTAACACATCAATGACCAATAATCATTCTCTTCCTATATATTGTAAATATAAAGATAAAAATTCACTTCATGTAAGATGGGATTGCTCTATTAAACTCCATATTCTTCAACAGTTATTCAAGTAACCCCACCTCCACTTACTGGAGCTCCAGAAAATATACTGACGGCAGAAGTAAACAAGAATGAGGATGAAAGCCATCCAATGACAGAAGAAGAACTAGTAGAGTTGATGCTAGGTCATGCAGAAGTTATCACAGGAAACGCTATAGGGTAGG
This sequence comes from Teleogryllus occipitalis, assembly GCA_011170035.1. Lineage (NCBI taxonomy): Eukaryota > Metazoa > Arthropoda > Insecta > Orthoptera > Gryllidae > Teleogryllus > Teleogryllus occipitalis. The sequence continues at coordinate 22,234 of BLKR01001667.1, read as the reverse complement.
TAAATTATCATTACTGTGACTATCTCTTAAATATTCTTGAATAGAATGTACTTGTATGTTATCTGTTATATAAAATACTTAACCACGTTTAACTTAAACATATATGGTGGACTGAGTACCTGCTGAAAACAAAATAATGAAAATGGTAAACCTTTATTTGAAATAGATGTATTACCTTCTAGCAGTTTAAATATCATAATATTAATTCAATTGAAAATAAAAGAATGTAGATCATAGAAGTGTGTACTAAATTTGGTAAACTTTTACAGCATTGTGTCAGGCTAATAGATTATTTATGCTAAAAATTATCCATTAATCTCTTAATATCTAGTATTTGCAAACTTGGGTAATATTTCTTCGCAGTTTAGAAAAAAAATCTGAAATTCCAAACTTTATTTTTATAAATAATATTTTATCTATAAATGCATTTTTCAATTAATTCAAATAGCTTGTAATTGCCATTTATGTCAATTCCATCTTAAAATTTAAAAATGAAAATAATGAATAAAATATTTAATTCAATTTATTAAATTTGAAGTGAGGTAATTCAATTTATGAAATTATCCTAGTGAATAAATTCATTGTGAGCAATGAAGTATCCCAGTTCTGCTATCACCTAGGGTTGATTTCTTCAAAATGGTTCCCCAGAGTGAGGTTATTGACAGGTCTGAGGTCCTTCAGGCCATCAAAGATGAGAAAATAAATGAAGCAAAGAGAACCATAAGCAAGTTTCTCCAACAACCTGACCGACCTAAAGTGAAACCAAAGCACAGTGAGCCTCCTGCAACAACTCCTTACAAACCACAGATCATAATACCTAAGAAAGGGCAGCCAGGACCTGAGGTAGAAAACAAAACAAATCAACAGCCCTCAGAGGAGCCAAGTGAAGAAGAAAAACAAGAGCAAACAATTCAAGAAAAACAAGACGAGAAAACAATTCAGGAGGAAAAAAAAGACGAGCAAGAAATCCAAGAGGAACAAAAAGAGGAAAACAATCAAGGTGAACAAACAAGGCCAGTGGAACAAAAAGATACAGAGGCAGTGGAACAAACAGAGGAGCAAATTCAAGAGCAGGCCAACTGGGACTCTGATCTAACTGAAGAGGAGCTGGCCATTTTACAGGTAAATTCAATATTAAATCTGCAATAACATGTTAAAAAGCACAAAAATTAATTCTTAGAATACATTTCTTTCAAAATATTAAAAGCTAATTAAGAAGAATTTACTTGAGACTGTACTCTATTAGTTTCATAGTTTTTCAAAATCTGACAAATAAGTTCTGAGACTTTCAAGAAATCCAAAGTGAAAATCAAACTTCTTTCAATTGATTTTAGGAAATGGCTGCAATTAACTCACGCATATTAGATTTCAATCAGCAAACAGAAAATGAGACTCCAAATCGTAGTCCTGAGTTTGAAAAACAAATGAAAAAAATTAATGAACAACTGGTTAACTTATTATGCATGCCAATGGATATGCAACGGTCTTTAATGCATGTTAGAAAGCAGCTGGAAGATTTGAGAAGACTTAAAAATCCTCCCCCTGAGCCTGAACCAGAACCAGAGCCTGAGCCAGAACCTCAAGTAGAGCCATCTGATCAAGGTAAGACATTTGTATTCATAGAGCAAGCAAATTATCTATCTCCCAATTTATTTAACAGTATGTGGGGTGAGACAATAGTTTATAAGAAAATGTATTGCCACATATGAACTGGGTATTGTTTTATGAGAAACAGTAATTACATAAATATAATTGTAATATATGTTGAAGGTCATTCAGTATAATATTACTATATACTGCAATTAATTCATTCAAGATATTTCCAAAGCAATGTTAACTTGATTCCACCATTTATGAACATTTCAATTGCTCTATTTAATGATGAGTCCCATTACTACAGAAACACTTATTATTTTTTTAAGTCTACTAAAGATATCTTGAGTAAATGAACAACAGAAAAACAAATGCGATTCTGATAACAATTACAGCAAATTTACCAAGTTATAGAATTTTCTTATTTATAAATGGTTATCTCATGAAGGAAGTGTTGCTGGGAAAACTCCTACACCCACACCAGGAAATGAAGACCAAAGTGGAAAAGTTTCTCCCCAAGATGGAGAGCCAAACCCAGAAGGTCTTCAGGAAAATCCTTCGGGAAACACTGAAGAAGGCACCCAAGAACCCGAACCTGAACCTGAACCTGTGGAAATAGGACCTCCAAAACACCCACGGAAAGATATCAAGGTATCCAAAGGTATTTTTATTTTCGCAATACTTAACTTGAAACATGATTTTAGTTACCTATTTCTTGTTTTACAGTGGCAGAAAGATCCCACACCAAAAAATAAGCCTTTCTTTCCATTAACTCCAAAACCTCGTCCTATTGTTTTGCCACAAGATGCACCTATATTTCATGACAATGAACTATTCAGTGAAGATTTTATAGCAGAAACTTTAAGTGGCAATGCCGAAGTTATTCAGGGTAAAGCAATTGGGTAAGTATAAAAAGATAATTGTCAGACTTGGCAAAACCATATAGCAAAACACAATGACACAAATTGTGAATTATGTTTTACAGGGTAAATTTCTTGAAGTTTAAGAAAAATTATGATCATCTTCAATCATCAAATGTTTATCAAATGATTCATAATGAAGAGAAAAATACACCAAATTTTCCTACAAGGTCAGGTAAAATTCCATCAAAAGAAGATTGTATAGAAAATGCATCTACTGATAATTAATGAGTTTTCACCCCAAATATGAAATTTCAATCCTCCTTTGATAAGATGTCTCATGAAATTTCTAATGAAAGTAGTTATTAAGATGCTTTACCAAATCCTCCATTCTTCCATAGAAAATGATAATCAACTTAATAATTTTGCTACTATGATTGTTAATGAAAACTTATTAGCTATTTATGGCACAAAAGAGATAAGTAAAATTTTGTAAAGTTCAAATATTCCAAAATGACTAATTTTCTCAGGTGAAAAAAATTTGAATTTGAAAGGACTGTCCATAATTAACACATATTATTATCTGTAAAATTTATATTCCCGTGCTATATTTTATATTGTTATTACTGCTTAGTTAACAATACAAATTCAAAAAGAAATATCTAATAATAATATGCATTTGTTTATGATGGTCTAAACAACACATTATCACTATAATTTGAAATTATTTTGTGAACAGAAAATTGTGATGAAATAAGAAATAAATAAAATCTTGTATTTAAAACGGAAATAAAAACTGCTTTATTTATGAGGCACTAAATTTCTTGAAATGTCAATTTTAATCCTTCATTATTTAAAGAACCCATTATTTCATTTAAGAATAAAGTGTTCATGTCAAGAAAAAACAAATTATTGTTTACAAAGCAGTAAAGGATACTTTTATTTTCATACAAAATGCAACTTGCAAAATGCTGTTGCAAAAATGCAACTTTTTCCGTATGAAACATTGTCATTTTATTATATTAGAATATAAGGTGAATTACATATACAATATAAATATACTCGTTCAATGTAGTAAAATAATATTTGGACAATGGAGGATATTAAAATGTTTTAGAAATAAAAATCATCGGTATCATCATATTAAAAATAAAAATTTTGTGTGTAACCTATTTTAAATTATTTTGCAAATGCCTCACCTATACAGTCAACCATTGTCCAATTCCAATGTCCAGCAAATTTTTTTATTAATTACATTGCCATTGCCATAATTTTTTGTCACAAGACTCTATATCAATCACTCATAAAGAACTATGCTAGAAGAGAAAAGAAGGTAAAATTAGAAGAAAAACATGCCATTACCAAATACCCACTTTGATACTTATCCTTTTCAAAATAAATATCTCTCTTTATTCAAGATCTTCCCCAATTTCAACATCATATTATAAATTCTGAAGTATAAAAGATCCTACAGGTATTTTCATGAACATTGGGAGCTTTTACTGGAGGAAGTCAGAATGCAACAGACTTTCAATTCTTAATGCAAATACACAGTTAATAATTTTTCAAAATTTCTTTTCAGACCTTGTGCAGTCACAATTACCTTGCATCTTTCTAGAAAATATTTATATTTCAATTTTTATAAAACTTCATTATCATTCATAAAGAATACAAAAAATCAACAAGAAAGAAAATGTCAAAATATGCAATTGCAGTTACACCTTCAAAAATAAGTAACAACCATTTACAAAATTAAAGAATGACAAAACTAAAAGCAATTTTTGCAGTATTATCTATCAATTATTCACATGGCACTGAAACTAGTTTCTCATTTTATTATTTTGCAAATTCATTTAATGAATAGAAAAGTACATAACAATTATAAGTATAATGAAAATACTATACAGAAGACAAATGCAAATTCATTCCTGCATCTGATGTTTTGACAATTGTTACATCAACTTAAAAAATAAATACAAGTATTAGTAGTTCTTTACATCAGGTACATATTCAAATCAATAATAAATATATATGTATAAAATATCAAGGACCATTTTTACAAGTTCATAAATGCACCAACTGCAATCAGGAACTATGCTTTTGATGTTATCTTAGTTAAATCTAATTATAAATATGCATTTTAAGAGAGATAATGAAGTTAGCATAATACATTTCATTACACATTAATTCAAAGAATTCAATTATTAAGTCCAACTTAAACACCAAATTAAGACCTTAATTACTTTTCTTGAATAAAGGAAGTAAATTAAAGAAAGAAAAGAAAATAATCATAACAACCAAATAGATCTCTGAAGTCTGCTTTGTAAAATAATTTAGCACCATCCTAGCTAATACAACTTCAAAGGCCAATACTGGCTAATGGTTTCAATTTTTCATGAAAGTGAAAAATGGGTTATACCCATGAAACTGAAAAATATTGACATTAAATGTTTAATCTTTTTATGAAGGAATTAATTTAAACAAGTCACTCAAATGAAAGTGATAAAGTAGTCAGCTTCAGAAATGGTTTAATGATATCAGTGGGACAAGAATAAAGAGTAATACATATTGAACATTACAGTTATACTTTGCCTTGAGTGATATTGGCATCCTAACACTCCATAACATTATGAATACTCTGAGTCAGGAAATTCCAGAGAAGGCAGTGGAACCATTCTTCAACAGTAATTTGTACATCATTTTCTGTGAATAGCAGCCTAAAGAGCTTTTTTTAACAGGCTTCAGACATAGTAACAATATGACCAGGGCTACACAGGAGCTGTGGCTTCTACATGCAGATTTGTTGCAATGATTCCAATGGAAAGTTTTCAAATATTCCCATAAGATTTTACTTTCACCTTTCACATTTACCATAACATTGTTCTACTCATGAAAGCTCTTATAGGACAATAACAAAGTCCAGGTCACTGTTGAAGACAGATACCACAGCTGGTACACACGTAACCTTCATGACAACTAAGAATGGCCATTATATACCACATTCACTACTTATTCTGTTTACTTACCACACTGATTCCATTAAAACATTTGTTAAAATCACAGTGGTCCCACATTCATTTGGGCAATCCATATAATATATTTCTCATAGATAAAAGGAAGGGGAGATGTGAGGGGTAAGCCAAGCTAAAGAACTGAAAAACATAAAGAAATTAGTAAAAAATGTAAACAGACATTGAATAACTGTGAAATATTCTTGATTTTAAAAAATGTAATGGAATCGCAAATATGTGCAACAGATAATTCTCAAAACACACATATATTTCTTGTATGTAACACTGATTTACATTATTAAATCATTAAGAGTAAATAAATTCTTAGAAAATGTTTTCATAATTAAGTAATTTGAAAGTCACTATATTTTTATTTTTTATAATCCACATTTGACTATTTCTGATATATTAAACTAATGTTTGTTTACTTTTTTATAGTTCTAGGAATGCAACATTATAGTTTTAGAATGGTTAATTCCAAGGGATGAATTCTTGATGTGATCTACTTGCAACCTAATTATAACAGTCACGCATGCTGAAAAGTGTGAACATTACATGAAATGTTAAAAAGAAAAATTATTATCATCATCAGATAAAGTTAAAGAAAGGAATCATTTGCTACTTTTGGGAAATTGCATAAAATGGCTTAACTCTCAACTTATTTCCATTTCTTTTGCATGTCAACATTATTACACAAATTCAGCCAGTTTTTCAACCAAAAAAATTTTAAATCAAGGATGAATCAAAAATTTAGGTGTAAAGATCAATTTCGGTTTCATGGAGAATGTAATTTTTCACACATGTAAGTTCTAAAGTAGCCTAACTAAATTACACATTGTTTTAAACACTTTGTGATTTAAATCACAAAGTGTTTAAAATCAGATCAAATAAATGTTCTGTTCAGTATATTCCAAAAAGTTCCCTTTTAGTCATTTCTACAAAATAAGGTAACTAAGTTTAATGCATTGAAAATCATGTATTGATGAAATTCTTCAAAAGAAATTGCCAATAAAGTAAAACCTCTATATACACAACATTAACACTATTTACATTAATGCAAAAACACAATTGCAATTACAAATAAAACCAAAATTAAAGTTAATGTGAGTTCATGCAATTAAAGCACAATCCATTGGTATGCAACTCTCAAGATTTAAAGCCCTCTCTAAATGTAGAGTGATTTGAGGTATGCAAATATATAAACTAAATTGGATATAATTAATAATTTCATATTCTTGGAGTGCTTTTGTGGGTGTGTTTACATTCATAAGTCAATAAAAGTAATCAATATATACACATGAACACTTGCAAAATAACACAGTTCAATTGAAATACCCAACTTCCACCATAAAGTACTCCAAAACTAGTAATATTTTCATTTCTCACTCACTATATGTTTCATTTGCAAAAGGTTAAACAAATCACAATACTGAGAAAAAACAATATTTTAACAAGGATGTAATATTTGAAGTTACAGGTTTAAAGCAAGTCTATCAAAGCTGAGAGGTTTCCAAATTACATTAATTTTACAGAACACAATAAATCCTGGGAAGCTACTGAGAATCCTTTTTTTCTCTCACAGCTTTCAAGGGAGATTCTGAACGCTGTCTTTTAATTGACTGAGACACTTTACTTCGTTGAGAAACAGAACGTTTGGGCCAATGCTGCTTTTTCATACTCTTAGCGATAACTCTCTTTTGATGATCTAATTGTGGAAATAAACTATGAGATAATTCTAATGCTTCCTTAGCTGCACTCATTTCAGCTTGTTGAATACTATGCCCAGATGCTTTTGCTAGTCTACTTCCTCTAAAATAAACAGCAACAGTATAAATTCTAGTATTGGTAGGCCCTTTACATTCAATAACTTTATATACAGGTATATCAGGTTCACCTCCATCCATTGATCGTAGAGTAAGACAACACTGTTGCAACTTAGACTTAGGATCATTCCAATCCTGATTCATGATAAAATCCCTCAAACGAGGGAAAAAGCAAACATTACAAAACACTTTACAAGGTTCTAAATTTTTGTCAACAAATAGTGCTCCAAGAAATGCTTCCAATAAATCAGCACGATCTTTCGTCTTCAATTCTGCTTTTGGATTTGCATACAAGGCATAATTAGTCATTCCTAGATCATTGCACACAACAGCCTGAGTTCGATTATTAACCAATGAACTACGAAGAAGGGACAAATGACCTTCATGATGCTCTGGAAAATATTTATACAAGTATTCTGATGCAATTAACTGCAAAACTGTATCACCTAAAAATTCAAGTCTTTGATTTGACCCAAGAGTTAAATTTGTATATCCAATGCTTCTATCTGTAAAAGCTCTTGCGAGAAGACGAATATGTCTAAATTCAATTCCAATAGCTTTCTCGAATTCTGTCAACTTTTGCAAAATTGGAAATGAAGGAATCCATTTGCGATCCCCAAGAGGTTCCTGAACTTGAAGGGGATGAGGTGGTAAATCTACCCAAACCTCTAAGAGATCAGTATTATGACCAAACAATGTTTCACTAAATACCTTGTCAGCAACTCCTATGCCACCATCAAGAAACAATGCTCCCATCAAGGCCTCAAAACAATTTGCCATAGCATGCCGCAGTTCTAAATCATGACACAAATCAGAACCATGAGCATACAGCATATATTTTTCCAACTGTAATGTTTTAGCCAAAAGAGCTAAATGCTGATTCTGTACAATTGCTGCCCGGTAAGTTGCAAGTCCACCTTCTTCTAAGTCAGGGAACATGTAAAACAAATGAATGGATGTAATAAATTCAACTACAGCATCACCTAAAAATTCCAGTCGTTCATTGTGAGCAATATTAGACTCTGTCTCTGTCTTCTTTCCAAATCGCGACATTATGTTAATTAATGTATTAATGCCCCGTTTTCGTGTATTCATGTAATGAATACGGCGGTCCCCATATTCAGGTTGTCGAATCCCACAATTTGTCAATGAATTACGAGCATGATCAGGATTTGTTCCAAAGTTTTCTCGATAGGAAGGATGCGTCAAAGCCAATTGTAAAAGAAATCTGTTTTTGAATTTATATTTGATCACCTTCTCTAACTCCCCACAAGATCTGTGGAATCGTAAATGGCACACCAGTACAGGGATAAGCATTGCATGTTGTATAATATCGCACATTATACCTGTGCGATGGAAGCCCTTTGCCGACATAGCCACAGTAACATCTCTCTTCATTTTGTTTTGTGTTCTCATTTCCTGAAGTTTGTTTTCCTTGGCTTCAAGTTTCCGTTTATCTTCAAATGAAGGTTTTGCCATATTGGCCAATAAATGACGAAATTTTACATATGCTCTCCATGCTTTTTGATATTCAGGATTTCCCGCATAGGACAACTGTGGTGGTCTAATACCAAAATGAACTATTTCTGGGTAGTTGGTGGATTCTTTTTTTGGTTGATCTCTATCTAATTGATCGACTCTCACAGAACATGGTTTTTTGCCAGGATAAGTAACAACCATGCCTTTCACCTCATCTGCAAAATTTTGCCATTTAAACTGAGGCATTTTTAAAAGTTCATCTAATTTAGTTTCATCTACAAGAGGTTTATTGCTGTTAAGAAGGTAGGTCAATACTTCACTCATTGATAAGATTTCTTTCCCATTATCAGGCAAGTCTCGCACAAATCTGGGCATAAAATGAAACTGAGAACAACCACCAGAATCACCATGAGCTTTAAAATCCAAATCAACCAATTCAAGTAGTTCTTTAAATAAATAATTATGAAATAAATCCAATTCTAGAACTGTAAAATTTTCAGGAAATTTTTCCTCAATATACAGAATAGTGTACTCGATATTGAAACGAATAACCTTACATGTTGGTATTTTGTCAAGAGGAAAATGAGAAAACATTGAGAATCCTTCAAAAATAAATTCATGTTCATCGTGATTGATTATAGTAGGGGTTTTAGTTAAAAAGTTTGTTGGAGGAGAGATAGTAATTCGATAATGATATAACCTATGTGCATTGTTTGTCAGCCCATCACATGTTGGTAGATGACTCTCTCCAGCATAGATTCCATGACGCATGCCATTGCGCCTTGCTCTAGCACTACAGCGGCAAAGAGGCCCATCATTCATTTCTCCGGAATCATTATACCACATCTCTGGATGCAAACGGTGAGGATGCATTCTCTTGCGCTCTAACTCTTCCATTATGCAGTCTTCTTCATCTTCATCTTCGTCACAAGAACTATCTCCACTGGAAGCAGAATTGCATACCTCAGATTTATGCTTAGCTAATTTTGTTCGGTTTTTACGTGGGGGTGGCTCGTATTTTGGGCGAGAACTTTCTACTTTAGCTGCCCTATCAACAAGTTCAAGCTCAAACTTCTCACATAAAGCAGTAAGTTTAGGAGTGGCTCTCATTAATTTGGGACACTCGTCATCACGAACATAATATAAATCAGCAGGAGCACTACGAGTCCATACTTTCTTTTCATCTTCCAAAATTTCCTCGGGCTTCATTTTAGCTAGCTCATCTAATTTTTTATGCATGTCTTTTGTGTTTGAACAATAATTTTCCCTCCATTTACGCAACAACAAATCTCTTTGTGTTACTTTCTGATCTTTTTCTTCTGGCAAAGCTGCAGTATCAGGACCAGTACATCTTCTATATGAATCAGGACTGACTGTAACTCTCTCTGCAGAGTTCTTCTTTCGAATATCAGCATTTTCATAAGATTTTGTTGAATTTGATGCAGTACAATTAGCATTTATTTTATCAGGCAAATCATTTCCACTTACTGCTGTATCATTGTTACTTTTAGAATTTTCAAGACCATGTAACTGAGAATAACAGTTTGATGATAATTTATTTCTATCAGAGCTCTTAGAACGCCTGTTCGCATGACTCCTAGAATCATCATGTGTGCTAGACTTAGAGCTCTTATAATCTGAATCTTTAAATTTATCACGAGAAACAGACCTAGACAAATACTTCCTTTCCGGTGAACGTGAACATTTCTTTCTGTGGTAATTATTAGGACTGCGAGAACGTCGCCTTCTTCTCCGAGAAGATGGACTTCTAGATTTTCTACTCCAAGATTCGTTATCATCAGGACTTCGCGAATATCTTCGCCTGAATTCACTACGGGAACTAGGACTTTGTGAGTATGTACGTCTAGATCTAGATGAATGAGAAGAGTACCTACCATATTTTTTGTTATTTCTCTCTTCTTCATAAGAATATGATTGACGATTAACTGAGGACTCTGATTGTGAGGTACTTGTGTGATCTTGTCTATAATTATCAGTTCCTCTAGAAGATTTATTCCACATTTTTTCCTTAAAATGACTGTCTGCATATGTACCCTGATTGTAATTTGACTTGTGCTCTCTAGATCTTTCACTATATGATCTTCTATCACTAGTATCACTGCGACGTTCTTCATATGTTCTCCTTTGTTTTGTGGTAGATAAGCACGAAGACGGTACAGGAGGAGGTTGTGGATAACATACAACATTTGTATCACCACAGGATGTACTATTTATGGGAATAGTGCTAGAGATTTGGGTAGGGCTTGAGTTTGTTGCAGTACTAATAGGAGGATTTTGCAAAGGAATTATATTTGGCCAAGAGTTGCTCCAATTAGCATCAGGAGGAGGAGGTGGAGGTACATGGTGAGTAACAAACATTGGAACATTTGAAGAAGAAGATGGAGGTGGTGGATATGGGGGTACATACAGCGTCTGATTAATCGTACAATCATATTTAGGAGGTGAATTAGGAGGTGGTGCAAAAACATAAGGTTGAGGAGGTTGGATTTTTTGACATGGATGATTAGCAGTTATGGGAGTATGCCAAGAAGCACAAGGAGGTGCAGGTGGGACACCTGGTGGCTGTGGAGATGGAAAACGTGGAACATTTTGTGGGAAAGGGCACCGTACATCTGTCCCTGGAACAGGAACTTGAGATTTTCCCCATCCAGCATTCATGTGTGCCATTGTGAACACAACAGTGAGAGGTCTTCAAGTATGTTAACATGAACTTCTTCGCAGATTAATCTTGGAAGATTCCACATACAAATTCATTCTTCAGCTGGAATAAACAATAACAGTAAAATTATTCCTAGTATTATAATGTAATTTCAATCACAAAGCTTGCCATATGCTTTACTCACACACTTAAATTTAACTCTGCATAAACATCTACAAAATTTTATTCAATCAAAGGTTGTGACATACCTCTAACTTGGTTGTTGTAAGAGGTAGTGTATTTCTTTTCATTACATTATGATTACAAATTGTTGTCTATTTCACGAATAAATAATATACTTGTCAGACACAATCTCAAATTTTGTTGTCTTGTTGTAAGTGTTCATTCGATTCTTATTTACCTCCGGATTATACCCAATTAATGAATTATTTTCGAATTTATAATTATCTTCGAATTATTTAATTCTTTGATATATCAAATGAAAAAGGACTATTTAAATAAACACGAGTGAACCAGGCATCTTCGCGTGACGATTAGGTGGAGGTTAATGCAGGTTATAATATTTTCTGGTTTGGTACCTGTTTGGTACTAGTAATGCGTGCGGTCGTGATCCGATCCGTACTGCTCCAACTTCCCAACAACTATTATTTTAAGACTTCGTTGACACATTTTTTAACAACTCATTTGCTGTTTATAGCACTTCACAAACTATTACCATTAGTTTAAGTAATTTCATGATTTCATTACTGTATTATATTTAAGTGGCTGCACTGATATTGTGTGACATTGGTTTATATAATATAACCTAGCCATTTGTCTTCTTGAAGGCTGTACATTTATCTTACAGAGTACGTTTACTAATAATAAAACGTTTCCGGCGGTCGGCAGTGCATAATTGCCTAAATTTTCACAGCTTTTTACACTCTGTGGCAGCACTTGGGCAGCACTCCGCGTTTACTGGAACACGGAAGCTCGGACCACCGCTATAGGAGGAGCACGGAGAACACTGTCATTATCTTGGTATATTCCATGGTTTATTTTGTATATTTTTGTTTGAGTAATTATAGTGCTGTACTAGTGTATTAGACATGGTAGTAGGACTACTAATGTATAAACAGGAATGATTTACAGGAGTCGGTAGTTACACGTATTGGTGATTTTGAAACTAATAAGTTACAAACGGAAACAATTAGAGGGCTCCAGTATGTGAATTGAATTTTTTTTTAAGGCTACAGTCTGCAAGAAAACTTGAGGGTGGACGAAGTATGCGAAGACATAAAAAGTAAATAAGTCAGTTTGTCATGGGTGAATACATTGATGAATTGTCTACTTCAAATTCTGAAAAAATTCTATCTAAAGCAGGTCTTTCACTAATAGGCATTACAGGTAGAGTTAATATATTGTGTATTGAACTCAACTACTTACCTAGAATTGCGAATTGACTTTTAATTTCATGCTTTGTAATGAATTTGTTTAGGTGGTTTAGCTATGGCCCTTGTTATTGGTTGTGGACCGTTCATTTCTCCAGCCCTTCGGCGTGTGTGTCTTCCATACATTCCAGCTACAGACACTCAAGTACAGAATATCATGAAAGTCTTGTCTCAACGCAAAGGCAGATTATTAGATATTGGAAGTGGTGATGGGAGAGTGGTTAGTTGTGATGTTTTCAATAAATTTCATGTAGAATATTAAAGCAGAAACATATTTTTAAATATGCCTCTCAATAGATTTATTTGTAGGTTATTGCTGCTGCCAAAAGAGGGTTTATTGCGGATGGTGTTGAACTTAATCCATGGCTTGTAGCATTCTCCAAGTGGCAAGCTTTTCGACATGGAGTGCATCCAAAAACAAAATTTTTCTATTGTGATTTATGGAAATTTAATGTTTCGCCTTATAAAAATGTAGTCATATTTGGCGTAGAAGAAATGGTGAGTAGATATATTAAATGAGCAATATCATAGTAACAATGTCATAGTATCTATTAAGTAATTCTTTGGGTGCATTTGGCATTACATCCTTATATGATTGTTGTTAGCCCAATAAGCCAGATTTGCATCTAATTGTAAGACATACTACTACACTGTTGTTTTTTTTGACAGCTGTCATTAGTTATAACATTTTTCGTTTATTATTGCCAATCTGAAAAAAACATTAGGACAAATTTAATTTAGTATTAATACATACATGTAGTAGTACATGTATAGTATTTTACATTTAAGGGGGGGGAAAAGTCAACAAAGCAAGGAAAAGTTGTTTAATAACCAATATGACCCTACTCTTCAATCTTCAGTGAGGAGGTGGAGGCATTTAAAAAAAATACCAAAATTTGTATTTGTTTGCAGATGAGTGAACTGGAAGAAAAATTGTTTCAAGAACTGGATAATGGCGCTGCTGTTATTGCTTGCAGGTTTCCTCTTCCATCAAAAACTCCTGTATTTACTTATGGGATGGGAATTGATACTATATGGTTGTATGAGATTAAGAAGGACAGTTATTGATTGTTTATTGAGAAAATAATGAGTGGAAATGTTTTATCATGGTTTTGTTGTCCAAGGACTGGAGTGTGTACTTAACCCTTTCAATTCCAAATTATTTATTATGAAGAAACAAAATATTTAAGGCACAAAATTAATGAAGGAAACCATCAGAAGACTTAAAAAGAAGTTTTTAACATTTTCCATGTATTAGTTTATTTTTTATGAAATGTTGCCGTATGGCTTCAGGAAACTTAATATATTATATTCTTTGAGAAATAAATACAGTAAAACTAGCCTTTTTCTTTTGCTAAGTCAATTTAAAAACTGCAGATATACATGGTAAACAAACTGCAGATTTGATTTTTCTGTATTGCTAACAAAATAGAAACTCACCCTAAGCTCTACTACCATTACAAGCAAAAGGAGAGCTCAACAAAACGTGTACATAGTGAAGCTACATTTACGTCAGAAGCAAATCAAGGGGACATCTCAGCATTTGCATAATGGATCAGGGAAACTGGACAAAACCCGATCGAGATGGGGATCATTGACCCGGAAGCTGAAGTACATTACTTGTAACAGGCATATTGAATCTTTAAAAAATTATACAATACAAATGTAAACTAATACATTATACTATATCATTGTTTTGTTAAAGTAAACATTATTTTTCTTTTTGACAGTTAGTATAGTCTCTAATTGTATAGAAACAGTTATGCAGCAGAAAAGATTTTACTTTTAACTTAAATTTGTGTACCGATTTTAATTAATTTCACCTGGCAATGCGTTGTAAAGTAACATACATTATTGTATGTAGATTTCTTGAAGTGAACTGTTGTTACAGACACTTGACGAACATGATTTCTATGTCGTATGTTGTAATTATAAATATCAGTATTAAATGAAAATATGTTCCCACCGTTAAGGCAGTTTTGATACTACATATCCGTAAATAAACAGGCAAGGCATTGGTAAGATTCCAAGCTCAATGAAAAGAGGCTTGCAGGGACCACGTGGATGGCATTTGTTCATTATTCAGATAATTTTCTTTTGCAATCTTAATGTCTGGGCACTAAAGGATGAGCTTCCCCGGAATATTATGCCATATCTCAGGCGGATATGTACATTTGCAAAATACATGCAACAAGCTGCATGAAGGCTGACAGAATTTGAAAGAATTCTGAATGCATAACATGAACTTAATTTAGTGTTTAATTCTGTTATATGTACATTCCATTTGAGGTTTGACTGAATTGAGAGACCTAGACATTTTGTTACCTTAACATCAGCTTATTGCATATTGTTCATTGTCAATGGAGCGTACGATTGTTGATTTGAAACGCAAAATTGCATTGAGACAGTTTTTCCTTCCTTAACTATTAATTTATTACAAAACCAATTTGAAACTTCTGAAATTGTACTATTTATTGTTCCTTTTCTGCAAAGAACACTCGTGTCATTGGCAAACAGAACTGTTATTCCATTTTTAATAGATGAGGGTATATCGTGTACGTACAACAGAAAGAGGATAGGACCTAAGATCGAACCTTGTGGGACCCCATGTTCAATTGGCAAATAATTGGAAAGATAAGTAAATAATATTCTATTGTGCCAGTATGGTATTTCTACTCTCTGAGATCGATGTTTAAGGTACGAGGTTATCCAATGTAGGGAAAAACCACGAATTCCATATGAAGGTAATTTTGAGAGCAAGATGTGATTATTAACGTCAAAAGCTTTCAGTAGATCTAAAAATATCCCAAGGGTTCTTTCTGGTCCATTGATGAAGCAACATCTTTAAGAAAAGAAAAAATGGCAGTTTCCCTAGATTTGGATTTTTTAAAACCATGTCATGAGTCTGAAAACGCTTATTTTTTGCTTAGAAAAGTTTCCATTTGTGTATAGAAAAGCCTCTCTAATATTTTTGAGAAAACTGACAAAAGAGAAATTGGCCGGTAATTTTGAATTTCATTCTTGTTCTCTTTTTTTAATAAGTGGCTTAATTTTTGCTGTTTTGAAAATATCTGGAAATGTTCCTGTGCAGAAGGAAGCATTGAAAACATGAGTTAATGGGTGTATAATGGCAAGGGCACACGTTTTTAATAAACAATCCGGAAATTCATCTAAACCAGATGAATATTTATTTTTTAGTTTACTGGCTATTCTGAGGATTTCGTTGGAAGTTTCGGAAATAAATATCGTTCCGAAATTTTTTTGAGAAGCATATGATGTTGAATTTTGTGTTTTTAGGCCCTTTGTGAGATAAACCGACATTCTGGAAAAGTGTTGTTTGAAGAGATTCGCAACTTTTTCTGGATTACTTGTTTCTCTTTCGTTATCCTTTAAAACAACATTCTCTACGAAATATCGTGATGACGTGG
This sequence comes from Teleogryllus occipitalis, assembly GCA_011170035.1. Lineage (NCBI taxonomy): Eukaryota > Metazoa > Arthropoda > Insecta > Orthoptera > Gryllidae > Teleogryllus > Teleogryllus occipitalis. Next base: position 5,930 of record BLKR01001667.1, on the reverse strand, counting down.
TCGTATTTTTTACGATATTCCACATTGCTTTAGTTTTGTTTCTAGCGTTCAAAATGTCCTCATTATCTTTTCATTATTTTTGTCTGAACTACTATTTTCCTTAAAATTCGTTTATATTCTCAGAAGAAGACATGGATACCGGGTGATTCGTTATGATGTTTTGAAATAAAGTAGAGCATACGTTTGTTTTTACACGATATTCTAATTCCTTGCGTAATCCAAGCATTAATTTTTCGTGAAATGTTTAATTTTCTCTTAAGAGGAAAGCACGCGTTAAAGTGAAATGAAAACTGAGAAAAATAAATTATATTTTTCATTTGTGTTAAGTGTTACAAACTTCGTCCTATGATTCCTTCAGCAAGTTGTCCGTAAAGAATTTTGTTTAGTTTAGTAAATGTTCTACTCATGCGTTTTATTTATTGTGTTAGTATGTATATTAGTAATTGTAAGAATGTGTGCCTCATGGTAAATGTATCCTAGATTATTAGTTATTTCATATCGAGTTGTGGTTTCGTTAATTATAATTTGATCTATTGTTGTTTGTGATTTAAGTGCCGGCGGCGCTAGCCGAATGCGTTTACTACGCTCCGTGAAGTCACAAAGGTTAAGCGCATTCGAGGCTCGCGGGTTCGTGGTTGGGTGACCGGCCAGGAAGCCCGGGATCTAACGCCGTCGAGCGTCGAAGGGATAAAAGGCACTGACTGACTGCGACGTGACGAGACTTGACTAATATTAAAAGTAAAGCACATTAATGGAGGATTACTCCCCAGTGCAAAGCGCTCAACTTGTCCTTAAGGGGCTTGGAGGGGCTTAAGGGGCTTGGAGACGCTTTGCGTCAAGGTGTAGACGTAACAAATTAAAAAAAGTGTATTTCGTGTACGAACGTTCACTGTGATATCTAAATTAAAAGAATGAATTAAATTGAGAAACTGCTCTTTATCGTGGGATTTGCTCAGAAACTCAATATTGAAATCTCCACATACAACAATGGATTTAAAAGAGATATTACTAATTTTGTTCAGAGTTATCTCTAGATTTTCTAAGAAATTGAAATAATCTAAAGCTCGCTTTGTTGGAGGCAGAGAGTATACTAATAGAGACCACTCAATGTTAATTCCAACGCTCTTATTCAAATTTCTCATTTTCATGAAGGGGGAAGCAGCCATCTTAGACCCAGTTTGAGCCAATAGCGTCGAAGGACGTACTACCAATGGAGGTGGCGCGTAATGACGACCGGGAAATTTAAAATGAACTTGTTTTCAAAATGGCGTCAAATTAATACATTATTTTTATGCAAAATAAATACGCTAGGCAATTTGGAAGACTAAAATATTAGGATTTGGAATCCAAAGTCACTGAATGGAACTGTCCAGGGAGTGCAAAATAAAAAGTTATTTCATAAGCACAATATTTATTTCTAAATTATGTAAATAGTCATACACAATATAAACAATAATACACATAAAATTTTTTACAAAATAAATGTAAGCAAGTAATCAGACATACAGATTATTTTACTTTCCCATTGACCAAATATTGAAACCATGAATTTAGACAATTGTCCAAATATAACTAGTGACCATTACTTCTTTAATTTTGCATCATTATTAAAATGACATTCCAGCTACCAACATCTGTCAAATTTCAGCCTATTATCAAAATTGCTACTAAGGTACAATACAAATGAATATTATTGATGAGTTTTATAAATAAACAAGAAACTTGCATCTGCACAAATAGTCCATAAAATCTATCTTTTTTTGATTGCTTTCTTCAAAAAAGAAATATTACACATTACACTGCATTTACTGCATTAAACTGCATTTACCTCCTACCTAGTACGTGATGAACTAAGTAAAAAAAATTACGTGATTCTTCTCCAACTTCATTTATCTCTAAGCAGAATTTTTGGACTTAGTAAGTTTCACTAATATTCCGATATCACAGGCTACATATTTGTCCAAAAGCATGGCTAATTGCTCAATGGATCGTGGATGAAAATCCAAAGGCCGATAATATATCCATAATTATTCAACATTTGATACAGTTTTTTAATTACTAAAAAAATATTTTCATGTCTTTCCCAATCATGTTATGTGACATTACGCACACAATTTCTGCAAAACAATATAACTAAATAAAAGCACTTATCATACTCAGGAGATTATACCCAACAGACATCTCAAGAACCATCAGAAATATGTTTAGAAAATAGCTAATGCTTCCTGGTAAAAATGCCAAACTGTTACACAAAGACTTATACATAGTTCACAAGACAGAAAGTGGGCCAAAAAAAAACTGAGATAAAAATATACTGCTACAGAAACACCAAATAATTATCCCTGAAAAATACAATTTTTTATTTATTAAATTGAATCCCCCAAAAACTTCAGTCTGGTACATGTCTACAAGCAAGTGGTCCTGTAGTTTTGATTTACTAAATTATATACAGTAACTGGAAGTGCTACAGAATAGCACAGACTTTCTCGAAGTTAAGTTTTCTAATCTCCTTCGGTGTGGACCGGCTCTGTGGTCTTCCCTCATCCTCTTGCCAGCTGGCATCTATCACCGCCCGAAATACATTTTTAAAAAATGGCGTTAAGCGTTACTGTAAATGCGAAATTGAAGCTCTTTTTCTCCGGATTCTATTTGAGTTTTTGAAAAACTTCATTTGAAGTAATTTGAAGAACTTCCACTCTCAAATTCAATAATATATCCATTGAAATGTGCATATTACTGGCATGAGATATTGAGGAAAAAAACAAAAAACATCCGTGCAATTTTTGGGAAAGCAAAAGAAAACTCAAAAATGAACATTACATCATATTAAAGTGTCATTACCACTATCCGTTGAAATAGTTTAAAGAAAGAAATTGAAGCCACCTTTGAGAAAATGGCGTTTGAGCTATTCTGAAAATGAGTAATTTTGAATTGGATTTTGCTCATTTGAACAAAAAAGTGTTGAGTTTGCGAGAAACTTTACTTGACATTATTTTAAGGGCATGTACTCATAAATATAATACCATGCAGAAATCGCATTTAAAGTATTACCGACATGAAAGACAAGTCACAGAAATTACATTTCTGTAATTTTTGAAAAGATAAAAAAAAAATAAAAAAATGGCAATATGGCATTTGTCATCGTATAGGGTTCATTTAGCACTAACCGTATCTAAAATTAAAAAAAAAATTGGAGCCGTTTTCGAGAAAATCTTTTTGTAATTTTTTAAAATCGCAAATAGTTCACCCACAATTGCACAAAAACTACTAACATTTTCATAAAAAATCTTCAAACCTTAAATGAAGAACTATTTATGCACAAATTTAATTCGAATGAAAAGTCTCTATCTTCAATATTGTAATTGTAAGAAGCTGTGGATAAAAACGCCTACTTTTACAAGTTCTGAAAATTCAGAGTTAATCCTTCCGGCAATGTTCCACAACTTCTTCACAACTTCCACAACTTCTTCACAAGGTGGAGAAAGGCCTGCAATACAAAGAGACATGGTATCATTGACACACAAAACAACACGCAATTATTTATCTTCATTCAACAACGCATTTGCACTCACCAGAATATTCGGGGAACTCAGGAGAAATGTTGACCACTACACGCAGAGCAGGTAGAGCAGATCCTGCAAAAGAAATAAGGATGTTTAATTAAATTAAAAAAGAAAAAAGTTTTCTGATTACACCTTCTAGTTGCTCAAAAAAAACAAACACGTACACCTTTCATGTGGTAAGCCTTCTATAAATGACCTGAGTGCTCCCTCCGGCAACTCAAGACGCACATCAGCAAAAACTACTGGTTCTGCATTATGTGCTAGTCTGCCTGCTGCAGTGAACATTTCCAGCGTGAAGTGCTCCATGCATAAATACCTTAACCTTGTGAGAAATTCCCAAGGGCAAGATACCAAAATCGGGTCAATTGCCTTTAGCCATTTCATACACCTGTAATAAAATTAGTAATGTATTATTGAGCTATTATAGTTATATCAAAATCACCTTAATGTTATTATAGCTATTATAACTTATCAATTACATGATTATTAAAGCAACCAGTGTTTTCATGACTTTAATACATTGGATGTTCATAATAATTGTAAGTGTTTACAATAACCTGACATATAATTACATTATTTAAATTAATTTCATGTACTATTTAGAGACATAGTTAATTTACTATATCACTAAATAGTTCATGAAATAATTTTTATGGAACCATGCTAAGCATTTCATATCGCTTACCTTTCAGGATCTGTTGGAAATCTGAAGAATTGCCGTCCACTCCTTATGTTTTTGTTGTTTGGGCAATTGGGTACCAAACAACGCCTAAATTGGAGCATTTCGGGTTTACAGCACAGAGCATCGTCTCAGAAACTCGGAAACACACAAACGCAAAAACGATCACAGAACACCGTTACGTTTACGCATAAAGCACGTGAATAATTGCCGGGTGCGGCCTGTAGATTTCGCGCACAGCGCCTTTGCGCCCTTCGACGCTATTGGCCCAACACGGGGCTAAGATGGCGGAATTCAAATTCAAATACAATTCAAATAAGAACAGGCCCCGGCCTATCTAGTGGCAGAGTCTCGTCAGAGTATATATTAATAGCCGATTACCCGATCTGCCATCTATACAGAATGACGAGGAATCTGAAAACAGAGATTATTTTATCTAGCTACTTATTAGCTTGAATTGGCCAATGAAAATCATTTATCTTTCTTTCAAAGAGAAACTAAATGTTTATTTCCTATCAAAATGCAGCAAATTAAAATGTAAAAAATTTACAATGAGAAACTTTCTTTAGTCATGACCTGGTTCGAACCTTATACGGGGATTCTGGTCTTCGCGTGCTCTTGATTGATGCTACCTCGAAGAAACGCCTTCCCTTCTTTCTTGAGGCTCCGAATTCCCGAAGTCCAATTACCACCAATCCTATTCTCTTCTTTAAATACGAACACTGTCGATTCACCGTTTCGCACCACTCAAATATTTGTTCTAGATTCACTATATTATGTCTGATGCCTGTTCTCTCCGTATAAATATCCAGTGCTTTTATGATTACACAGCAAAAAAATTTCTCAGTTCTATCTTCCGTTCATAGCAAGAAAATATGCTAAGTCCGGTATCGTTCGTGAACCGCACACATTTATAAGTTTAAGAATGATTAGAGTTCACTCGCGAAAAATTTCCAAGTCTTATTTTGATGCACAGCAAAATATTCAGAACTCGACACGTTCCACAAATCTTAGAAGTATCACAAGTTCACTTCTGGTTCTGCCACGAAAATATTCAGAGTCCGAATATGTCCGATTCTTGCTCTACCACACGGAAATATTTCAGTCTGAACACGTACTGTAGACCCCCGAAATTTTTACAAGTCCTAACATGCACAAATTAATCTATTCGCGAGCGAACTGCTCACCATCACAACATGCGACCGAATGAATTTTATCGTCCCTTTAAAACCCACAATGCCTCGCCTTTCGACAAAATGCCCAAACTTCCGTTTTAATAATCAGTCGACGCTTCTTCAACCAATCCACAAATTTCTTATATTTCCTCCTACTCACGCCGTCCCCTCCACGGTCAGATGAATGTTTGTATATCCTGACAACCACGACGTTGTTACTAAGGCGCCATATTGCTTATTATTTGCCCTAACCATTTCGCCCATTTACGACATATTATGTAATAAAATATGTCCCCATATTGGTATGTCACAATATATATATATATATATATATATATATATATATATATATATATATATACACACAAATTGATAGAAATGTCGAAGAAAAGGCTAGAAACTTTGGTGGATAGATCTTTCCACTGTGCTAGAAACGAATTGATCAATTTTCAATACGTTGAATTCTGATTTGTTCAGGCAAAACTTACGTTCCAGCTTACGTTCGTCATTGGG